>OMKR01073553.1:0-18015 GCA_900302355.1 Cyttopsis rosea
TTGCCGTGTGTGAGGCATAAAAATAAAGTACTGAGGGTGTGTGTGTGTGTGTGTGTGTATGTGTGTGACATGGTAATAAGATGGCAGAAAGCGACAGAATATTTGAGTGTCAATGTGGGAACATATTTTGTGAGGGTGTGTGTGAGAAAGAGAGGGGGAAAACGAGTGGGTCAGAAACGATGAGTGTGTAAGTGTGTGTGTGGGTTTTTTTTTTTTTGGGGTGGGGACAATAGTGGAAGTGTATGTTAAACAGGATGATGGTATTGCAACAGATGAGCGTTCATGCTCCAGGTCTTACAGGTCAAATCCTGTTAGCGGCGAGAGGGGATCAAGGCTTTGGCGAGACGCCGCCTCCTCCTCCTCCTCCCCCGCGGTACTACAGGAACTCTGCGTGTGTGTGTGTGTGTGTGTGTGTGTGTGTGTGTGTGTGTGTGTGTATGTGTGTCTATGTGTGGAGGACGGGCGGCTGACTGATACAGCATCTCTGGAAAGAAGAGGGTTTTTGCAAAGAAAAATAACATGAGTGTTGTGCGCTTCATACCTGTGCACGTAAGATCAATTACACAAACACTGTATCACAGCAGTATACTAAATAATTATATACAGTATATATATATTGTCCTTCCTTAGACCACTTTTGGTAGGTACTCACTGCATATCGGGAACACCCCACAAGACCAGCTGTTTTGAAGATGCTCTGACCCAGTTGTCTAGCCATCACAATTTGGAAAGTCGCTCAGATCCTTACTCTTGCCCATTTTTCCTGCTTCCAACAAATCAACTTCAAGAACTGACTGTTCACTTGCTGCCTAATCTATCCCACCCCTTGACAGGTACCATTGTAACGAGATGATCTATGTTATTCACTTCAACTGTCAGTGGTTTTAATGTTGTGGTTGATCGGTGTGTGTATATATACAGTATATATATATATATATATTGTCTGAGAATTTCTGTCACGCGTATGATGACGTGAATCTGTTACACTATCAGGAGACTGAGATTTTAAAAGGATTTTATTCTGCAGAGTAAAATGATAACAATACAGTGACAGTCTAAAGCGGTGAAAACAATATTGTCTGCCCACAAACTGAATCTTTATACAGGAGGACAATTTGGGCATTGCAAAGACTAAAGGAAAAAAACTGAAGGGCAGAAGAATGTGCAAACAAGGACGGGCCTTCCTGGCAAGAAAATAAATAAGGAGAATTGTCTAAGAAATACAACATCTAAAAATCATAGGATAATAATTATCAGAATATAGAATTCTCTATCACACTCACAAAGAAATCCTATGTGAAGCCACAATTCCACAATTCTGACTGGGACAGAGATGTGTGGGGGGGTGGAGACACACACACACACACACACACACCCCAAAAACCACTCTGTGTGTGGTGGGACAGAGAGGGGGGGAAAAAGAAGAAAGACAGAAAGAGAGAGAGAGAGAGAGAGAGAGAGAGAGAGAGAGAGAGAGAGAGAGAGAGAGAGAGAGAGAGAGAGAAAGAGAAACACACAAAAAAACACACAAAAAATTGTGAATACATAATTCTAGGGGACCCGACCCCCACGGGTTCAGGGGAAGGCAGGAGGACACAGGAATGACGCTTTAACCTGCCGTGCTGACATTTATTTAGTAGCATAATGTAACAGAGTGACATACATTTGTATCGGCCGGACACCACTTGCTCCTCCATGGCTCCGACCTCGACCGACAAATACACCCGAACATTTAAGCACCAATAATGGGATAAAGGAATGATTATCACTTAATGACAACAACAAAAATGTATTGTGTGAACATAATGACTAAAGGCTAATGCATGCTATATGTGCGGGTAAACATAATTAGACACAAACATATTCGTCCTGATCATAAGGAGAATTTGGGAAAAGAGGGTGGACTACCTCTAATCCCGGACTGAACCCTGTGGATTTTTCTGTGCCAATGTCGAGGGTTAAATTTAAACCAAGAGTCTTTGTCTCGGAGGGCCATGGAGTCAAAGTCCCCACAGCTTCCAGTCCTTGTCCTTGAACAGACTTCTCTTTTACCATTGTAAGGTGTCCAGCTCTGGGTCTGGTGTGGGTGTGAGTTTGGTGGGTGTGAGAGAGGTGTTGTTTAAGTCTCGCTGTGGGATAGTGGGGCGTCATCACTTCACTCCGTTGGTTCGGACCGTGACTTGAGCTCACGTCCGATGATTCTCTGTCATCATTGTCTGCTCATTGGTCCTCTGGACGGTCGGGGACTTCCTTGCCACTACCACCCAGTCACCTGGTCGGTCTGCAAAATTCACCTGGTCGGAGTGGACACATATAGACTTTAGTACTTGGGTGTGGCATTATGACAACATTGCTTGGTCTACGTCCATTACACAGAATAATATTATCACAATGTCTAATATGTAAAGGATAATGTTCATAGAATATCAATTAGGCTAGAAAATAACTGAGAGTATGTGAATCGTGACACATGGTCACTGCCAGTAGTCTCTCAGTAGTTTGGTACGGAGAGAATTCCCAGAATTTCTGTCGACGGTGAAACCTCTGGATTACTGCAGGGAGATGCCGGAGAAGTCTGCCATCCTGTTACTGATTTAATAAATGAAGATCCAATCTTGGAGAGAATACAAGTATGGATTAATGCAAACAATTCAGAAGCCTGAGCGGAAAAGTGCCCAGGGAGTCTGGCAGATTCCAGAGTCTCAAAAGAAATCCCAACTGAGTATACCACCAGCAGGTCACCAGCCGGTGGCCTTTGTGCAGACCCATCCACAAAAATTCCATATACTACAGCCAAAATAACAAAAAACAAATCACTTGTTTTTTTAGTCTGTGGTTTTGGCATATCCAAAATGGCAGCAACTCTATCCCTGCCCAGGGAGCGACCCTGAAAATGGAGGGGCAAAAAACAAATGTTGTTAAAAAGGCCTCTGTTCCTTTAAGACTGTGGGGACTGAGTAGCTGATGTTTACACAGTCAATAGATGACCTCTTTGTTAGACATTAAGGTGAAGTACAGCTGTTGTGAGATAAGTAAGTGTACGTTTACTGTGTATTAAGATGTGCAATATTTGTTGGTGGCGTATGCACACTGATGCCCATGTACCATGTACAGGAAGCATGCTGCAGACAGTAACCAGACCATGTACACCCAGGTAGAGAGTAGTCTGTAGAATTGCTGTAGGTTACCCCAAGACAGTACTGACTGTAGCCTATTTTTCATGGTATTCTAGGTTTATTGTAGATATTATAGATATTTGAATATGTACATTATAATCTGTATACTTCATTCTATATATTTGTGTTCTGTTTATGTTTACAGAAACCACAACTTTCACTACCAGTATCAATAAAGGAACTCTTTATGGTAACAACGCTGACCTATCCTATCACCACAAAGTTCAATCTATTATTTAATGGTCCTTCGAGCCCGATAAGCAAATTGCTGTGGAAAGATGCAACACCCTGAGCCAAATGAGATGGTCGCCCGACCCAGAAGAATGGGAACAGTTCCCCCCCACCTGGTGGACTACAACCTATGCGGACCAGGGTCCCAGAGGCGGTTCCATACCCAACTTTCCCAGAACACACAAGAAGCAGAGCAGGAGTCACTGGGGGCAGAGGCGTCTTCCAGGGCCACGTCGCCATTCAGCCAAGGCAGTGCACCGGATAGCAGAGGGTGAACAGATGCAGCAGAGCAACTAAGAGAACACAGCTCTGGAGCACCAGTCTAGCCAGTTATCTGAACTCGCTGCTGCACTACAGGAGACGAAGCAACAGAACATTGAGCTCTGGCAACAGTTCCAGAGATTGGTGACAGAGATAAGAGCCACACCCAAACCTGCTGCACCACAGTTTCTTCCACGGTCCCGCCCACTGTTAAGTACAGAAGATCGTGGGCAAGAGAGACACCACCCAGCACCGGCCTGGATGCAAGACCAAGTGTATCCTGCTGGCCGTAGAAAATGGCACCTCCTCCCACCTGGCCCCGGTGACGAACTAACAGAGGATCTCTCCCGCCTTAGAGTTTCGTACCAGGGGGAAGAAGACCCCTATTACACACCATACTATTCTGCCCCTCCTCGTGCGAGCTATTCCCTTGCAGACCAGTATGTCCAGAAAACCCAGCCACGTGAGCCATACTATGGGTATACAGATGGAACAGATAGAGGAAGCCCCCCGCCTTGCTCCTACTATGCAGACCAGCCACCCACCCAAGAGCGTACAGAGGGCCTAAGACATTGATCCCATCCCTGACGTCACCAGATCCAAGACAGTTCTCAAGGATGAATATTGTACGAGAGAATATCCTCCCAGATGATGCTACAGAGCGATACAAATTCCAGATCCTCACAGACCATCTGAGATGTGAGGAGGCCTCACTCATGGCAGATTCATATAGCACCTCCAGGCAGCCTTACACAGATACGATGCTGGCCCTCACCAAGATGTATGGGTAGCCTCATAAGTTGGCTGTACAACGCATTGCAGAGTTAATGGATGGCCCAGATGTCCGCAGTGGAGATGCGAAAGCCTTTTGCCTGTTTGCTCTCCATGCACGCTCACTGGTGGGCATGCTAGAACAGTTAGGGATGAGAGGCCGCGTGGAGCTGCAGTGTGGTTCTCATGTGTTCAGACTGCTGAGTAAGCTACACCATGACCTCACTGCCAGCTTCAAGAGATTCATCCACCCCATGAGAGTAGCCATCCCCACGCTCATTGACTGAGTGGCTGGAATATGAGCTTGATGTGTAAGAGGACAGCATGAAGTGTGTCAGCTACAACAGAGAGGAGTCATCCAGCAGGAAGAAAGAGAGCCAGATAGACTCAAAGGCAAGACCACCACCATTCTCCTGAGTAGCCCCACTCGTGCCAGAGCCTTCAGCCAGCAAACCCAATAAGATAGAGAAGGGGAGAGTCTACTGTCCATATTGTGATAATAACAACCACTTTCTGAACAGCTGTGTCCACTTCCAGCAGCTGAACAGAGAGCAGAAGGTGTCATGGATCAAAAGTAACAACAGGTGCTGGCGTTGTGGCCGCGGCCATCAAGCAGCTAAATGCACACCGAAGGCCCCCTGCAAGATGTGCAACAGAAGACACCTGCTTGTGCTGCACGAGGTAAACAAGAGAGCAGAGAATAAAGTGCCAGCGACAGTCACGGCAGAGACCTATCTCATGAACGCAGCCAGCAAGGTCTTGTACGTCAGCCGCCCAGCATACAACTGCAAGGTGCTTCTTGAAGATAAGTAAAGTCATCATAAGGAATGGTGACAGGTCGTTGGAGCCGTATGCTGTCTTAGACGACGGATCAGAACAGACCATCCTTCTCCATGCAGCAGCAAAGAAGTTGGACGCTGAACAGAGTTCACCCAGTGCTGCTGATTGGCTCTGACTGTACACACCTCATCACCCCCATAGAGCCTGTTCGGTTGGGCCCACCTGGTGGGCCAGCCGCCGTAAGGACGCTCCTGGGATGGACCCTGCAAGGCCCAGCTCAAGACATCAAGCTCAGCCCTGATGTGCCACAGTGTCTCTTCACATGCACACCATCCCGAACAGATTTCTCATGTGGAGAAGTTGTGGCAGATGGACGTGCTTCCATATCGCAGTGAGAAGTTGGCCGTGAGATCATGCCAAGACCAAGGAGCCGTGCATCTCCTTCAAGAGCAGACGAGTCAGACAGAGAGTGAATGTTGACGGCATCAAGCGCTACGCCACACCCCTCCTTCGAGTTAAAACAATGCCTCAGCTGCATGCCCCACCGGAAGCTGTGCTGCCATAGCTGAGAGGCATTGAGAAACGGTTGGCAAAGGCCCCGGCACAAGCCGGGATGTTTCATCAAGTGTGGCTGCTCCCTACGGATAGACTACTGCTGCGGGTCCTGTGGAGAGAGCTGAAGCGAGACAGCCCGCCGAACGTGTATGAGTGGCAAGTGCGACGTTCGCACTGCAGAATGTAGAAAATAGTAGCCACCATTATTTCATATTGTTTTAACATGTTGGCCCTTCTTATCGCTGTAGACTTCACAGCTGCACCTCCTGGCCGCCATTATTCCCCACTATTTTAACATGTCGGCCCTTCTTATCTCTGTAGCTTTTCACAGCTGCTGCCTCCTTGCCATAAAAGCTCCTAGCCCCCTGATCTCAGGGCTCACTTCATGAACTGAGACTGCTGTGTTTTCACTATATTCAACTTCTGTTCAATAAACAATTGTGAGTATATCTGATTGAAGTCACAGTAGTGGTTGTCTTTCATTCATCTGCTTTGCACTCTCAGGTGGTTATAGAAAAAACTACTGTCATCTTGCCAGGAGCCAGCCAGGAGGTGGCGCTGTCTCCGGACCTCGGTCGGGCATTGGGTTGATCAGTCGATCTCACTAGGACCAAAGGTGAGCAGAGTCATTTTATAAAATGTATTAGTTCATTGACTAGTTGATTCTGTGTTCGGACATGGTCGCGTACCTCCTGTAAACAAATTTTAGAATCTGATGACGTAGTCTTAAAAAATACAAATACTCCGATAAGTCCGACTGGATCCATAAAATGTGGGTGACAACGGATGTGTGACATTCAACGGGTAAAGGGGCACCAGAATTAAAAGGTTAAGGAAAACCCATCTTTGAGACATTGGAGTATCTATTATAAGGCATATATCGGATGTAACAGTATTGAGTAGAAATTCAAGTTCTAAAGCTATATATTTAGGACTGAAAATCGCTTGGCCGCAGAGGGCTTGAAGCACGTAGAATTGTGAAAACGTAATCCACTATAAGAGGGTGACATGCGACGCTGTAAGCCGAAAATTGCTGGCAGCTAGTTGGAGAGTCGCGGAGGCTATCGTCACGCAGTGTCCCACCGCGTACAGAACAGTATGGGCGAATCTGATTGTTTGGTGTAACGGATCCGAGAGAAAAGCGCTGTTGATGTGTTATATTGTAATCACTTGTGTAAAGGACGACTAAATAAAAGGTTCTTAAATCCATGCAGACGAGTGTTCCGATGATGTTTAAAAGATAAAGTTTAAGGTTAGAATCGTGCTCACGATTGTTATTGTGAATCCGTGACATTGTGTGACCGTGAGTGTGTTGACACGTTCTGAGGCCGTCGAGCCTATCGTGTGTGTGTCAAATAAATTGTGTGCAACGTTGCGTTGAAATAGGCCTAAGTTGGGAGTAAAAGACAAAGGGGAACTGGTTGGAAGGGTTAGGGTAGCGAGCGAGACGAACAGGAAGTGATTGTAGAAACCAGGAAACCGCCGCTGGACAGTGCAATTATAACATCAATACGTGTCTGTGTCTGTGAGTTGCACTAACCCCCACCTTTGACTCTAGGAGACACAGACTTAGTTGTAATTCTTACGTAAGTGACCGGACCGACTGACGACTGACAGAACCTAGAACCCAAAGAACCAGAAGCGATTCCAGCAACACAGCTCAATGCTTCAGATGTTTGTTCGACTGCTACCATCCACCATGGCCCCACTAGTGACCGACCCAGGAGAAGGCTCGTTCACCTATCCCTTCCGGCAGCACCGCCATCCGATCTAGCTGCGATGCAAGCCCCGGCCATACTGAGTGCAGACCCTAGTGAAAATAGCCTGAGCGGCTGCCTCAAGTTTTACCATGGTAATAGATGATGCCGCTGCAGCAACCCCGGCACCAACCGATAGATCAGACACTGAAGAAGGAGAACACCACGAGCTGAGAGCACGCCCCGCCTGAAGGCCAAGGCCAGCTATGGCCCAACACCCGTCGCAAGCTGCTGCTACAGCCGCCCATGAGGCCAATACCCGCAGAGTCCGCCAGCACCGGATGATGTGAAGTGATGAAGTGCCCTGACCCACATAGAGTGAGAAATCAAACCCATAGAAATGGAAGAGAAGAATGCCCTTCCCTCCCCAACCCCTGGGGAAATCAGGATCTGGTGACACTCTCCAACCAACTGCCTCCCCTGTGCAGAAGAGCAGGAAAATGGATTGCAGCATTAGAGGAGCTGACCTAGGGACAGAACCTAGCCCTAGGCGACATAAAGGCTCTGATGGGAACAGCAGCCCTCCAGGACCTGGGCAACAAAGCCAATCTCGGACGACAGATTGGAAGTTCCGCCTATGATGCCGCATCCTTCAACCACTACCGCTGCCAGGTATGGGAAGCACTCTGAACCACCTACCCAGCCCAACTAGACCTAGCTGCGCTAGGAGCCAACAAGCTGAAGGACGATCAGGACCCACTGTCCTTCCTACACAAACAAGAAAAGAACTGGCAGGTAGAAACCGGACAAAGACCAGACTAAACTCCCCTGACAGCCACTATGTTCCAGACCATGGTGCTCTCTGCACTTCCAGAAGCAGTACAGGACAGCCTGAAAGATGTGGTACCCTGCCCATGTCACTCACCATGTGAACCGCCAACGTCAGAAGACAAAAGGAAAAGTCAAAGAAACCACCTCCCTGCAGATGAAAGTCCTGCAGGCCCAAGTCCGTGACTTCCAGGAGAAGGAGAAACAGGCCAAGCAGGGGAAGGGGGCCCCCATGGCTCCAGTACTGATACCCCTACCCTAGCTGTGATGAACAGCTTGGACGGTATCCGCCACAACAGTATGCCCAACCCCAGCAACAGTACCAGAAGTACCAGCTCAAAAGGACCCCTTCTGTGCTTCAATTGTGGAGGAGAAGGACACTTCGCGTATCAGTGTCCCATGCCTCAAAAGCCCTGTTACGAGGGGTGCCTAGAGAATGACAGGCTAATGCTTCCACAGCTGTCCCCCTCTCCCCATCCCAATCCCATGGTCCAGGTACTGATCTTGGGCACCTTGTATCCCTTCATGGTCAACCTATAAGTGCATCTCCAAGACCTGACCTCCCCTACCCCTATCTGGATGGCAAGTGAAAACATTTGGATTCTCTGGAAAATCACAATTCATACCTGTCAACATGCCACTGGAACTCACCATAGAGGACCAAGTCGTAACAGCCCAAATCCTTGTCTCCCCAAGCACCCCAGTTAACCTACTGGGAAGAGATGTGCTGTGCACCCTCCACGCAGACATCGAGTGCACCCCAAAAGGACTGTTCTTACGACCCTCAGCCGCAGCCCTCTGTCCAGTCCTGGCCAAAACCCCAACTGTCTACTGGTATGCCTTTATGGAAGAAGGACCAGTGTGCGCCGTGTGGCACAAATGGAGGAATTGGCTTAACCAGTACAGACCAACAGCTTGACCAGCCCCAGCCCCATTCCACCTCACCATGAAGTTTGATGACCCTCCATTGGATCCTGTATACCAGGAACTGCAACCTCAACACCACATCAGGTGTTGGCATCCATCATCTCTATTTAGGCCCAGTGGGAGCTGCCCTACAAGCATCCCTTCCCCAGCACTTCCAAGACATGTACCAAGTCCCAAGCTCTAAACCCCACGTCACCCTCTTAGTAGAAGACGGACATCGATCCTACGAAATGGGCCCCATGATCTGTGATGCCCTCGCCCTACAACAATGGATCCCAACGCCACATCCTGAAGTGTTTGTGACAACTAACCGTGTGTACACCCGAATCACTGCCTGCAGAAATGATGAAAGCACCTGCCAGGAAGTCCGACTGGATCCAGCTAGACACGCCACTGATGGCCGCCCTAGACACCCAGTTGACCCCTATGCAACCGACCTAATGATGCCACAGTAGAACCACCCCCACAACCCCTGGCTCCAGATGTGGCCGTGGAAGAAATGCTAGCCCAAGTACCCGCTGTCCTTTGGGCAGCCCACAAGACCAATGTTGGCCTCCTGACAGGAATCTCGCCAGTGGTCATTCAACTTAAACCTAACAAACAAGGCCCGTACCAACACTCATCCCAGTAGTCGTGGAAGGCATCCGCCCAGTTATCGAAGGCCTGGTCACCGCAGGAGTTCTCTTCCAGACCAAAAGCCCCTACAACACTCCCATCCTACCCGTATCTAAACCCCATTCATCCGATTACCGACTCGTCCATGACCTACGGGCCATAAACAGTGCTGTAACCTCCGAAACCCCAGTGGTTCCCGATCCCCACACCCTCCTGACGCGATACCAGCGACTTCCACCTACTACAACGTAGTGGATCTGTGTTCAGCATTCTTCTCCATACCCATCCACCCATCGTGCCAACCCCTATTCGAATTTACCTACGAAGGATGCCACTACACCTACAGCAGACTGCCACAAGGATTCGTTGACAGCCCGCATCTGATTAACAAAGCCCTAAAAGAAGAATTCACCTCTCTTCACATCCCAGGAAGCTGCTTGTTGCAGTATGTGGACAACCTACTGCTCTGCAGTCCAGACAAAGAAACATCCTTAAAAGACACCAAAACCTTTCTCACCACGATAGCCAAACAAGGACACAAAGCCAGTTGCTCTAAGCTACAAGCCTGCTGACCTCAAGTCACCTACCTCGGATGAACAGTCGAGGCGGGACGATCACGAATTGATGCATCCCGAGTCGCCAACATCACCAAGGCACCAAAGCCCCAGACCCCAACCCAAATGCTGTCATTTCTTGGCATGACCGGATACAGTCGACAGTGGATCACCGACTATGCCCTCATAACCAAACCTCTCAGAGACTTAATGAAGGCCGCCCAAGGCACCAAGACACCGAACCAATTACTTTGGACACCAGCCGCAGAGGAAGCGTTCATCCTCATCAAAACACGACTCAAGCAAGCGCCGGCGCTAAAGTTCGCTGACTATAAAGAGCCGTTCTGCTTCTACATAGGTGTGCGAGACCAACACTGTTTAGCAGTCTTGACCCAGGCAACAACAGATGGACCCCAACCCATCGCATACTTCAGCTCAGCCTTGGACGTGGTGAAGCAAGGACTCACCCTGCTACCAGCAACTGGCTGCCGCCGCTGCGGCCTATGACAAAGGCTCCATACTCACGATGGGTCACCCAGTCACCATCATCTCGTTGTGTCAACTCTACTCCCTGTTGATTAGCACAAACTTCGTCATTACCCAGCACCATACCTGAGTCACGGGTTGGCATGTCCTACTCGACCAGGAGTGTACTACGTTCAAACGCTGTCTGTCTATCAACCTCACAGAATGACTCGTAACACCCCTCGATGGAACTCCTCATGAATGCCTCGCAGAAGTCGATGCCTTCGTGCTTGCATGTCTTGACCTCCCGATCACAGACGAAACACCAGACCCTATATGTAGATGCATCATGCTCGAAAGATGAGACAGGAACCAGATCTGGATACACAGTAGTTGCACAAGATCCCTTGGATGGAAGCATCCAAACAGCACCAAGCATGACGCTATCACCCAATTAGCCGAATTGAAAGCCCTAACCAAGGTATGCGTCCTAGCCAAAGGACTAGGGCAACATTTACACTGACTCAGAATACGCCCATGGAGTATGCCACACATTTGGCCCAGTATGGAAACAAAGAGGTTTCAGGCGAACAGATGGATCCGACATTGCACACGCAGCTGCCATCAGTGCCCTCCTCGAGGCCATACAGCTTCCACGATGACTTGCCATTAAAAATGTCCGGCCCACCAGACTACAGATGCCCCAGTAACGCACGGCAATAATGCAGCTGACATTGCTGCAAAAGAAGCCGACAGGATCAGCCGTGATAGCCGCCCAAATTCTGTTGCTTCCCTCGAGCAGCAAACTCGCTGAACTACAAGTAGCAGCAGGCGTCTATGAACAAAGCGTATGGATGCATTATAGAGCCTTCCAGGCCAACCATGGACCAAGCAAAGGCCTCTGGATCACCCCAAATGAGAAGTTTGGCCAGCCCAACTCCTCCATACCCTTGAGATGAATGCACATGGTAGTGACCATTGTGAGTACTACAACAGTGCTAGATTAAGCACCATAAAGGATGCGTCTACCATCCACAGTCGCAAGGGATGGTGGAAACAGCCAACGGCTCGCTAAAAACTAAAATCAAACCAAACAACCAGCAAACGGAGTCATCAGCCGAAGCTAAGTAGCCGCACCTCCACATCGTTTCGGTTGTACTGTTGAAACATGGAAACACCCTAGGGCCCTAGGCTCTGGTACTCATTTAGGAAAATATGTAAACTTAGAGGAATGCTCTCAGTCAGAGTCATAGTCTCTGTGCTAATAGTAGGAACAATAATATTGTGGATCATGTAGATTAATGGTACTACAAATCCGGATATAAACAAGCCTTATGGCCCACCCCTCAAGCGATCATGATGTTCAGATATGGTCGGTAATGAGCAGGCCTGGACACAATCGGATCGAAACGTATGGTGGGAGAAGCAAAAGTACAATGCCAAATAAGCGTACAGCGACAGCAAACCCTGCTACATGTTCCCGCCCCACTTAACTGTGGTTCCCCTGCTGTATGGTGTCACTAACTGTGGCCCCTAGGGATTCTCCCTGCCCCAGCTAAAATCAGGCGTCCACCGTTAAATTCAAGGGGATTCGACTGCGCGCAAATGATTTTGATCCATGTGTGTGCCAATCTGCCCAGCAACCATAACTCCTATGATAAACCAGAAACGTACTTCATCACATATAATGGGACCACATATGAGTACACAGCCACTGTCAATTCGGCCGCACCATCTTACACCTTCACGGGAAAGACTAGATACACACCTGAATACGGATGCGTAGCCGATGTGGCAGTTACACCTAAATTGGCATGCAGCTTTGTCCGGATAAATGGTTATGCAGTGGCTAGCCCACACAATTGGATATTCAAGCGGTTCGGTAGTAAAGAGGTTACTCGCTCCCAGTTGCCTCAACCCCTAACATTGTAACAACTCAAGGACGCTGGGTTCACCGCCTGATGCCCCAACCATACTGAATGCCCACACCCACCGCATAAAAAATGCACCCCACACATGAGCATGATTCATGCCGGCACAAATACGCCATCAGACAGGAATTCCGATACGAGCACCATTTACACACATCCCAAAGGGCGATACTCGGCCCCCAACGTCTACCGATCGGAAATAACCATCACCGGGACATATGAGTGTTTCATGAGCAAGATCGGCGGCCATGAGGTTGGCCGCGGGAACTGCTCAATCACCTATGATCTCTCCAGCCCGGTCACCACTGCAGGGGGTACACTATCATCCAAGCAATAATGGCCACTCAGACGATTCTTGATCCAGACTTGTCAGGTATCGGTGGCCCAGCAGGTGACTATTATATCCGAATCCAATTTTGACCTAATTAAGGCAGCCGCGTCGGACTCGTCCCTTCGCCACAAGCTCTCAATATTTAGTTTTACAGACGCCCCCACAGTTTATGTGGATGCTACTGGAGTCCAAAGGGGGATCCCCAACGAGTTTAAAGCCCAAAATCAGATTGCAGGAGGATTCGCTTCCATAATATGCCCCTGGTGTCGCATTAATAAAAATGTCAACTGGATTAACTCTATCTATTACAATCAGCAGCGTTTTGACAACTACTCGTTTGATTTTGTTCGAAGCATTGGGTGAGCAGTTGGACGCCACCTCACGGATGGCCTGGCAAAACCAACAGGCTACAGACATGCTCCTCGCAGAGGAACGAGGGGTATGCGCCATGTTTGGAGACCAGTGCTACACCTACATTCCCAATAACACTGCTCCAGATGGGAAGTTCACCCAGGCCATGGCCAGACTAAAGAACCTCCAAGTGGAAGTGAAAGTGAACGTGGGTCATGGCCAATGGGGAATGGACTGGCTGGAGATGTTTGGGAAATGAGGGGCACTGTTGGCCAAAGCAGGAATTATTCTCTTTGTATTCTTGTAATTCTAATGATTATATGTTTAAATGTTTGCTGTGATACGTGCGCTGATAATGAGAATGATTGGTGCTCAGCAAATAGCTATGATGTCTGCAATGTCTGATGCAGCGCTCCTGGTGGATGAAACTAATGCTTTCCTTGTGACACCTCCCCAGGACACCATGACCGATGGCCGTAGACAGCAACGACGGCACCTGAGGCAGAGTTCGGCATAAGTACGGTGCCTCCGGGTAAGATACGGACCCGGTGAAGATGCTCGGTGTCTGTCATCCCTACCCTTGGTCCATCGCCACCCACAGCCCTGTCTTGTGATGAGGACATCTTTTTCCTTGGACCAGCCAAGAAGAGTTTTTATCCCGCACTGGAATTTTCTCCTCCAGGTTTTTCTAATGTCCACATAAAATGCTGTTTTGTCCCATATCAATTGTTTGTGCATGTGTTAGCTATCATTTAAAGTTTGTGTATGTAGATGTTCCATCATCCAGGGGGGAAATGTAGAAAATAGTGGCCGCCATTATTCCATATTGTTTTAACACGTCAGCCCTTCTTATCTCTGTAGCCTTCACAGCTGCACCCCCTGGCCGCCATTATTCCCCACTATTTTAACACGTTGGCCCTTCTTATCTCTGTAGCTTTTCACAGCCACTGCCTCCTTGCTATAAATGCTCCTAGCTCCCTGAGTTCAGGGCTCACTTCATGAACGGAGACTGCTGTGTTGTCACTATATTCAACTTCTGTTCAGTAAACAATTTTGAGTATATCTGATTGAAGTCACAGTAGTGGTTGTCTTTCATTCATTTGTTTTGCACCATCAGGCGGTTATAGAAAAAACTACCGTCAAGAAGCATGTATTTGACCATAGCCAGCCAGAGGAGGATGTCGGAGTTGTCATAACCAAGTCATTCTATGTCGACAACTGTCTACAGAGCCTCAGATCAAGAGAAGCAGCCAGGGCTCTAGTAGACAAACTGCGGCATCTCCTGGCCGAAGGGGGATTCGAGTTGAGACAATGGGCAAGTAATGATCCATCCATCAGTAAACACCTCCCCTCTGATGCCAAGTCAGACAGTTGTGAGCTATGGCTTAACCATGGTTAGCCAGATGTCCAGGAGTCAACCCTTGGTCTGCACTGGCACTGCCGGTCTGACACCCTCACCTACAAGAATCGCCTGGTTGATTGTTCTGTAGCCACAATGAGGAACATAAATAAAGTTCTAGCCAGCCAATATGATCCCCTTGGCTACATAGTGCTATACATGATCAGAGCAATGGTCCTTGTGCAGCGCTTCTGGGACAAGAAAAGGGAGTGGGATGACCAGCAGCTACCGGAGGAGATACTGTGTTCATGGCGGTCATGGGAGGCTGAGCTGGAACACGTGCCGAAGATAATGCTGCCCAGGTGCTACTCCAGCCGCGGGCGTGAGGCAGTGCGTCACTACCAGAGGAAGTGTGCTGAGTGCAGGAAGTGGAGAGGGCATCCAGATCCACCCAAAATGGCTGACCTCCCCCCAGCAAGACAGCGCATCTTCAAGCCCACCTTCTACTCCACGGGCATTGATTGTTTCAAGCCGTACACCATCAGGATCGGGCGCAGGTATGAGAAGAGGTGGGGAATACTGTTTAAATGTATGCCAGGATCCCTCCAGGATCACCACATTTTGGAGGTTGTTTGGAGAGGGAGATTCGCTCTCTCAAAGCTGTGCTCCAGGTCACCATGCAAGCTCAAACAGTCACAGAGGAGGTGTTGCACACTGTCCTCATTGAGGTCGAGGGGATCCTCAATTCAAAGCCTCGGGTACACCTCCTCAGATGTGGCGGATCCAATAACTGACAAGGATCTTTGAATGCTGGAAATGCCATGGTCTCACCCAACTGCAGATCAACTCTCTGTTGACGATAGTTCACATCATTCCAATCGGTCACAGTCAAACTGGGCAGAAGTTTCCTGCTGCAGCTCAGTGGATCAAGACTGCGGAAACAAGACAATGAACAGATGGGTTGGTTAATATCTATCAATACACAATTACAACATTCATTGATTTAATTGGTATTTCCAAATTAAATCTAAGAGTGAGTTAAACACTGGGACAATTATAACAATTAACCAATACATTTTCTCGCCTCTCTCCCTTTTCAACATTCCAGTTTTCCCCTAAATTCTCTATCTGGTTTAAACTAAAACTCCAGTTAGCTGGAAAACACTCTTTCCCATAATTTAATACTGTGCCTCCCCATGTTTATCAACTATACATTCTGCCTGTGGAGTGGCCTTCGTGCTCATGCTCGTGCTTGCCAAGACTCACTATGTGACTATGTGTAAGCGACCCTGGGTCCCTTGAAAGGCACTATATAAATTAAAGTCATTATTATTATTATTATTATTATTATTATTATTATAACAACGCTAATCATACTAACACTAACACTAATTATAATAACTCTCATTCACAGAGACAATCTCGGGAGCACGGCCCCACCTTACACACACAGGTTTTTGTTTTTTTCTGTTGAATATCTGGCATTTACTTCAGCTCTTATTTTAATGCTCTATCAGCCACGAGGCAACTATCACATTTATTTTACAGTTTGACCTTTTAGTAAGTGACTGCACACATATTCCATGCACCCGAGCTCTGACAAACAATGTATGTCTTTACTGGAAGAGTAGCTGGTAAGGATTTGAACACACACACACACAAACACAACAGATCATCAAATTAAATTACAGGTTGACCAGCAGATCAAATTACAAATTAACCAGCAGATCAAATTTCACAAGAACACAAAACAAATAACTAGAAAACTCAAACTTTATAAACCAAACTAATGCAGTTTTATTGTTGCTATTCAACATTAAGTAACACAATAGATCTGCATCACATCTTTTCAATTTTCATTTATCAATTTTAAATGCACAAAGCGCACAAACTACAACGCTGAGAGCAACATGCATCATACTCCTCATCTTTGTATAGGTTGCATTAATAAAACACATTTCTGCCAGCAACTAAAAACTGCTGCAATTTAACACACCACTATGATCACTATCACAACTATCTCTCTGAACACAATTCAACAGTTCAAACCATTCAATATTTGCCCATACTATCGATGACATAGACTACTGTCATTAACTGGCACTTACATTCAATTATTTTTTCATTTAGCTTCATCAAGTGCAACATGCCACCAGTTTAATCATAATCACTGCTGAACTAGTATCCTACTCAAAATGATATTTACAACATTTACAACTTTTTGCCTCACCTTAGGTTGGCCGTGCCCAGGCCAGTCTGGGCACGGCCAACATTTTTCCCATTTTGATGTTCTCTCAAAATGCACAAAATAAATTCATGAGCTAAATCAATTCATTTTAACCTATTTTAAATTAACCTAACCTCCCGGCTCTTCTTCCAAAATCATCTCTCTCAATCAAAATGACCTTGAGCACAAACGCACTCTCGTGCACACGCCTTCACAGACACCATGCCCCTTATCAAATACAGACAAGCATTGAGCTGTTTTTTTTATATTACTAGCTATTACTACAATATTTATATCAAAATGTAGTTATACATTTATATTTAAATAATTCTTTATTTAATTGTCAACTTTATTGTTAATTGAATTTAAAAAACCACAATCTTCTCAACCGATGCAAATTTGGCCACTACGAAGGTCTCACATTCCCCACAATCTGTTACCAGACCGATAATAAAAGTTATCTTGACCGATATGTCCACAACCCTTCCTACTCTACGCAGCACGTAGGTGGCAACACGTCTGTGTGAGGGGTCGATGTCAACTTTCCCCATGATCTGTACCAGCCTGGCCGATAATAAAAGCTGTCTATATTAGCTTTCTCCATGATCCCGTACCAGACCGCTAATAAAAGTTATCGATATTAGCTTTCCCCATGAACTGTACCAGAATGATAATAAAAGCTGCTACACATTAGCTTTCCCCATGAACTGTACCAGAACGATAATAAAAGATTTTAATCTCAGTATGCCCCTCACCTTATGTATCTGGGATACTGCATTTTGTGTTTACTTGTGTTGTCTTTGACTAATATTTAAATGTGTTTGATGATCTGAAACATTTAAGTGTGACAAACATGCAAAAAAGAAATCAGGAAGGGGGCAAACACTTTTTCACACCACTGTATATATGTATATATATATATATATATATATATATATATATATATATATATATATATATATATATATATATATAT
>OMKR01073554.1:0-24995 GCA_900302355.1 Cyttopsis rosea
GTGGAGGTTGAAGAGCCGGACAGCACTGACAGCGGGTAAATACGCTCCGTTGCTTCACGTCCAGTCGCTTCGGGCTCCGTTTTAACGCCGCGACGCGCAGTGCTCGGCGTTATTTCCAGAGTGGGGGGGAAACTAAAGCGCAGCGCGGCGGCGAGCAGCCGGATAACCCGCTAGCTTTGTATTAACATTAGCTGCGGCTACTTCCTGTTTCGGACGATGTGTTGTTTTCCCAGCCGCGCGAGTCGGTGTGAAACGAGCGTTTGCAGCTTCACTGCTTCCCAAGACCGACACGTTGGTCGAGGCGTTTCAGGCGGATTGCGAGCTGGATTGCCAGTGTTGGAAAGGAGGGAACCCTCCTCGGTAGCTTAGCTCGGTCTTAGCAACTGGCTAATGGTCCCAGAATACCAATTAAAAGTTTGTACGGCGATATAGCCGCCTCGCTTTGTACGGTCAACCCGCTTCCCCGTCGCATACACTCGGGTTGAAGATGAGAGAGATGAACTTTTATTTGGGGCCAGTTGCACTAATCACTGTGTCTGGCAGAGCGTGAATTGTTGATGGATCAGAGACAGATCTGTTGTTTATTGTAAAAAAAAATTTACATTCGCTTTATTGTACAGCCACTTTTTCCATTTTATGGTTAATTTTCATGTTTGTTGTGAATTGCCATTTTTTTCTATTTTTTTTTAAAAATTCGTTTATTGTTATTACCCATTGTTTTGGTGTGAGCTGCTGTAATACCGCAACTTCCCTCTGGGGATGAATATCTATCTCCCTCTTCTGTTATTGTTTTTGCCTAAACTGTCTTCTTTCTTTCCAGGTTCTGTGATGGTTCTGTTCTGTGAACACAGTGCGTCACAGTGTCCGTGCGCTCCAGTTTCCAAAGAATGGAAGGTCGACCTTAGTTTGGATCGCCCGTCTCTTGCGAAGGTCGAACAATGAATGAAACGCAACCTCAAAGTCCATTTTCTGGCAAAGGACCAGCGGAGCGATGTACGGAACAAAGTGCGGTCGGAAAAAAGAACGAATCGGAAAACGCCAGCGAGGCCTCGGCACCGCCGGGCGGCCCGGATGAGACCAAGCCCTCCCTAAATTCCCACCCCGTGGGCCCTGAGGTGGAAGAAGCCGCCAAGGAGGGCAAGGCGGCCGCCGAAGAGCCTCCTGTCGACTGGTTCGAGCCCCTGGAGGACGACGATGACGCCCATAGCTGGGAAATGCCGGGCAGGAGGGATCCAGAAGAAGAGAGTCTTGCAGGAGAAAGTGAAATGAGTGGGAGTGTGGCAAGCTGCGAGAGGACCTTTAAAAGGAAGTATGTGTCCAATATTCCTTTTATTTTTATTTATTTTTCCATTTTACATGTGACAATATGTGGGCAAATAGGCTTTTCCCAAGTTGTGTTTGTCCCATTATAGCAGTGGTAGCCAAACTTTTTTGGTTGTGGGCTACATACAGAAAAATATAAGGAGTCATGGGCCAAACAATATTAACTGCAGGAGTTTCCAACCAGTTAAACTGCAAGAAAAACTGTGTTTTTAGACCATAAAACCCCTGTGTCATCGAACATAAATTTTCTATCAAAATAACTATAATAAATAAATAAAAATAAAAACTAAACTTTATGTTCTCGTGTGCCATATTCAATTTTATTTTTAAAATTCACACCGGGCCACTTAAAAACGGGCAGCGGGCCGCAGTTGGCCTGCGGGCCATAGTTTGGCCATGCCTGTGTTATAAGGACGGCAATGTCAAGTTGTGATTTTTGCTATATGGCACTAGTCAGGGGTGTCCCCATGTTCCATTTTACTACTTTATTAGAGGTCAAAAGGCAATGTTTACAGTGATTCATAGCCAGTTAGCAGATCAAGATAGCTTTGGTGGAATACATGGTTTAACGACCTGGTGATTGGATATATTAGTTATTGGACTTTTTCAACCATTCGATCCAAGTCAACCTAAGGATATTCAATTAAAATAGTTAATCAATGTCGTGCTTTTGTCTAAAGCACTTGTAGCCCAAGTTCTAAGTTCCATTTGATTTCAATCATGGCATGTGATACTTACTTAACCCTCCCCCCTACACCCACCCATTAGGTTTGATATTAGGCGTCGCAGCCGCTATGATGAGGGATGGATTGACTGGCCTGTACTGGGAAAGGGATGGAAGCGCAGAGAAGTTATTCGTCGCTCAGGCAACAGCATTGGCCAGCGGGATGTTTACTACCTGGGGTAAATACCAACCATTACACGCACTCTTCCAGCTCTTGTTCGAGACTCATGTATGTATCCTTCACCTTCGGCCTTCATCCTAATGTTTAATTTCCAGTCCAGGGGGAAAGCGAGCAAGAAGCCGAGTAGAATTGTTCACACTGCTCGAAGGTATCATGGACATGACATCGTTCGATTTCAAGTCAGGGAAGTTCCATGATGGTTACATGGCACCCATCCGGAAAAGAAGGGTATCAGCACTATTTACAGCTTAAGATTGCCCGCATGTTTTCTTTTTTCTTTTTCTTTTTTGTATGCGTGTCTGATTTCGGAAAACCTTTCACCAATTGCATGTTTCTCTTTTCCTCCGTTAGAGGAAGATCCGAGACCGTTCCTCCTCAGAATCAAGCTGGGTGGAAAGAGAGGAGGGTGCAGACACTCCCGACTCCAGCTACAAGCACGGCCCCAACCTGGATGGCACCATAAGCAGAGGCCCCCAGGAAGAGGGTCCCCTGAGGGAACACAGGGCGACGCTGTCCCACTGCCCTACGTCGAGACCTCCTGTCTGGGTCAATGGCCACGTTGGATCCAAGGACAGCCTGTAAGCCAATTGTTTAAAATTCCCATTTTGACGCAATGTGTTTTTTCTTTTTTTAAACGCTGACTGAAGCTATGCTACCCTATGAAGCAGTGCCGTGGAAGATTTTGTTGAGAAATGACGATGAGAGAGAGAGACTCTCAAAGGTTTCAAAGAGCTGAAGAATGTATTGTTAATCATCGTGTGCGTGGCTTGTGGATCTAATTTCTTCCTTTTCTCTGCAGCCTGTGTGCCATCTGTGGTGCTAGGTTTGCCGGAACGTGGTACGAGAAACAGAGGAAGAGGCCGTGCTGCCCCCGCTGCCGGGGTACGTTTGGGTCCTTGGCTGTCTTCTAAACACTGAGGGGTGAAAGTGAAATAGTTTGGTGCAGGTTTATTTGACTGTTGTTATCGGCAATCACTCATTGTTTAATGACTTCTTTGCACTTCCAACAGACTCCAAGAGAAAGGGTCACCAGTTTGTTCGTTTGAAAAAGGTGAAACGGCATTTCTTAATCGACTGCATGCATTACATCATCCTAACCCGACATATTAATTGCTCAACATATATGCAGTGCAGATAATGGGAATAGATTATATTGGCCGCAACTCTGCTAAAACATAAGACTGAAATGTCTTAAATTCAGTTCCACAAGACAACTGTTTTCCCCAATGTCTGCCGTAGTGGGCTCCCTGTGGCCAGTGTGCACCCTGCCAAAATACAGTGGACTGTGGGCAGTGTGCCAACTGTAAATACGCACAGCAGAACACAACAGAATCCCGAAATCGCGTTTGCCGGAAACGCAAATGCCTCTGTCCGATCCGCAAGGTAGGCTCGCAGGGACACAATGGATCGTCTGGCGAATCCTTAACTTCCCCGTTCTAGCCCCCTCTGCCTCAGTTGTATTTATCATGTACTGCCATTTTTCCACTGCAAGGATGTAGTAGTGCTAGTGGGTTCCAAATAAGTTTGGTTATGGTTTAGTGAGCCAAATTGTGTCATCTGTAATATTTCTGCCATGTAAGTGTGGAAACACATTACAATATAAATGCTTTTAGTAATAAAATGTGATCACATTACATGTAATTAATAATTAGTTTGAATGTAAACATTGTGATTCTTGATATAAATGTGATATATGCTATCCTTTTAGGATCCTGAAACAGGGAGCACGGACCAGCAGAGGCCTGATGATGACGGTCCTGTGACGTCGGAACAACCTCACCTGGTAATTAACTTATTTTCTGTAGCATCTTCACGCTAATGCAACAGTCCCTGAAATGCAAAAAATATATATTTTTTGTATATATCAAACCCAGAGGAGTCCCTGATATAAATTTTATGTGTATTTGGTTCCCACAGCAGCCAAATAACAGCGATACAGAGGAGCTCTCCGTAAACATGGATGACGATGACCAAGAGGACGCCTCTACGGACGATGATGACCTTGTGAGCATTGTACGCTGGGCATTTCGAACGGCCAAACAGCGGTGGAGACCCACAGATGTTGTGTTTTCTTTTTCTTTTTTTTTTCTTTTTTTTTAAATCTGTGGAGTTTTAGCAGCAGAGAGGTTTCAGTGGATTGGTGGAGGCTTGTCTTTTGCTTGCCAGAGCACCTCACATTGTGCTTGAAAAGTACATCAAAATACATTAAATTAATTCTTAGTTTCCTGCTGTTTTCCCGCTGGACATTTTGATTTGATATAAGTACAATTTGGATTTGGATTTTTTTTTTTTTATATACAGTGGGGAAAAATTATGAGACTGAAGAGTTTGATCTTTAAGATCAAAGCCGCAATTTATCATATTGACACCAGTGAACATAATGAATTGATCACAGTAGACCTGATTGACTTGTCTTGTTGCACAGTGTCAAAGTTTTGCAATTGGCCTTTTGATTATTCGGTCTTCTAGTGGCACAAGAGACGGAAGAGGCGTTCGTGTGGGACATGCAAGGCGTGTCTCTGCCGGAGAGACTGCGGCACTTGCGATTTCTGTGTAGACAAGCCCAAGTTTGGAGGCAGCAATAAGAAGAGACAGAAGTGTCGTCTGCGTCAGTGCCAGAGGCAGGCCATGGTAGGGATCAGAATGGGGGGATGCTTTTCTCATTTGAATTATTATATAAAGTCCAAGTTTCTTTTTTTCCCCTCTTTTGCCCTTTCCTCTTTCTCTCGTGACCCCCCAACGGTGGTTTCAAACAATCTAGCAACACCGCTTACGGTTCCACTCACATATGGATGTTTGTATTTGACAGAGACACTTGTTGCCCTTTCAGTTGGGCCGAGCTGAGATTGGGACCCACGAGGGCACGGCGAAATTTGGCAGGCCTAAGCCTCACTATACATACAGTCGAAAGAAGAGCTTCAAGAGAAGTAAAGGACTGCCTGGTGATTTGTCTGACGACGAGGAGGATGACATTCACCCAGAAGCTGTGAGTTTCCCCAATAACTTGTTTTCTACAAAACAAGTTGCATAACCATCAGGCATCTGCAGCTTCAGCCATGGAAAATCTATAACAATCAAAAAGCCCTCTTAATTATTGACTGAATTTTGTCTTTCAAAAGCCAAATCAAGTGGACACCAGTCAAAGGAACGGTTTCCCTGACAGAGTCCCCGACATCAGCTGCCACACAAGCTCCAAAATGGTAAGCTCTCCATCCTTTCAGACTCTGTCATTATGTTGTTTTTGCCTAACTGTTTAGGGCAAAGAGCTGACAAATACAATCACTATGCAGACTATTCATAGAACTACTATGAATACTATACTTAATTTTTCTCTCCTCATCTTACAGCTCAGTACATCGCACATGGCCTCGTCTCCGCTAGCCCAGGACCTGCTCGGCAGATGGGATGAGGAGAGGGCGAACCTGGCCGCAAATGTTGGAAAGCGCATGTGGGAAGCACCCGAGGAAGACCTGCCCACGGTAAGGCCTGACTTTCGATGCCGGGGTCAAGAGAGCTCTGCCATGCCGCTGTGTGTGAGCTGGAGTGTGTTCATAGTCCCAGAAGGAATATGAACACACACACAATGTCCACATTTCTAGTAGGGTTGCAAATATCTGAAAACCCATTATCTGGCAATTTTGAATATTTACTTAAATGCAGGAATCGGTTAAAAGTTATCAATGGCTACTTTTGTTTAGCATGTGGTAGTGGCTTCAGTGCGCTACTTGGGTATTGCGCACAAATCTGCTTTTGAGCAGCATATTTTACCAAGCATGTATTGACATGCTGCAGCATACGCTGGGCTACAACAATGTATGTGGCTACATACAGCAAACCACTACATACAGAAATCAATGCTTTTGGATTCAGCAAGTTTGACCATTCAAACATTAATGAAAACAAGAATCATTCAACCAGTTAATTGAGAGGCCATACCACAGTTTTTGTGTACATTTTTGAAGGAGTCATCTTTTACATAATGGAGCACCCATTTGCCTGCTTTTACATTTGATGACCCGCTTTCTCTCAAGCATGGTGCGTACATAAGCCAAGTTTACGGGCCCTGCTAAGTGATTTAACCGCATTTGTAAAGAAACGTTATTATGACCAGGATTGATGTTTCAGTCATATTTCAGTTTACAGCTCAAAAACATGTTCTAGTGTGCAGTACCTCTTTAATTGGCCGATAAGGTGTTCCTCCTTGTTCTCTGGATAGCCACAGATCAGGTTAGGTGACCAGCTGGTGTTCATTACATTCCCCGTTGCTGTTCACCGCAGATCACGCAGATCTTCAGTCTGGCTGAATCTCCACCTAGAAGAAAGGTGGATGTGGACAGCCAGCTGTTCAAACTGATGGAGGCGCTGCGTGCGTCCAAACTGCCCGTCCTCTGGTTCGCCATCCTGAAGGAGGGCCCGCAGCTGCAGCTCGTCCAGTGTGCCAAGTGGTCCAACATGGCCGACACCGCGGTGCTGATCGACGGCGGCTTCTGCTATCAGGTCACGGTCCAAAAGCAGCCGCTGCTCCCGACGCACCCTCTGTACGAGGCACACCCGACGCACCTCAGCTCCGTGAGCGACGTGGTGAATCTGCTCTCCGACCTGGAGCGCTACGGGGTCTGCCATGGCCTACCCTCACCGCCACCGGTCAGCAAAGGACCCATCATCTTGGAACGAGCGTCCACATGTGACTTCTTGGTCGAGACGAATGCCAAGGTCTGCACTAACTGCAGAGCTTTATGCGGACAAAGTGAAGATTAATGAGGGCAGTGTCGGAGGGACAGGAAGTAATCGTAATCCTCACAGAAGCAGATTGTCCTGAGGTGTCATGTTTTTCTATTCGTTTGCTTTTCATAGCGATGCACAAACTGGATTATATTTAACATACTTACCTCAGGACAAGTATATAAGAGGGGATACTATGGTTGGATTATCTTATCCAAAAGCTTTCCAGAAACAATTTATTTATGAAACATTTGGTTGGGCCTCATGCATTGTTGTTACATCTTCAAAATCTGAGCGTCTGTAAATAAGATTATTTCTGTTCAGTCCATGCCTGTTTAAGGGGCCATTCCCTCCCCTGTGTCAGTCATCAGATAAAAGCTAACAAGTGCCAGAAGGAGTCTTTTCACCTTAACCTAATTACGTGCAGTCTTTGAGCTGTAATTTACCTCCAGTTTCACGCAAACTTTGGTTATGTTCAGAATCTGAAATGTTGCGCCAACAATGCTGTAGCCATGCAGCCATTTTATTGTCTTGTATTAACTTTCAAAAACATTCCACTTTTGCCATTTTTAATTTAATGTAAGACCATTTCCCAATCATTACAATACATATACATCAAAATGGTATTACTGACCACATGCCGTTGTAAAGCCTTAAAAAATCTGGCTTCCTTCGTGTAAGATGTGTTTTGTATATTAGAGTTACAAAGATGATTAAAACGATAGGGCGCTGGCGGTTTGGCACTTGTTTAAAAAGTAAAACATTTTTTAAAATCTTATCAGTGGTGAGGAAAAATGGAACTCAAACTTTCGTTTTTACCGTGACATGAGGATGGGCTCTTCCACTGCTCACAGGCTTCATTCATTTTTGAGTTATTGTTTGTTGGATAATTAAATATGAACAGAAATAATTTTTAAAACGTGAATAAGGTTGTCAGGGAGCATACTGATATACTGTTTCAGCAAGTTTTGAAAAGCAACTGTCCCAAAGGTACCTTTTTTTTTTTTTTTTTATAGCATAACACTAACAGAAAATTCCCTTTCCTTGTTCTGTAAAATTTTAAGTGGTGTAAGTTTGTGCCCAACTGCAGACACATAGGCTGGGAAAGATATAGATAGATATATATATATATTTGTAATGCCGTAGTATATCATCGACTTCATGTCTGGTCTCCGATCTGCACCGTTTTAGTTATTAGTGCAGTTAAATTGCTCCGTAATAGAGGAAAGTAACATTTCAGGGCCCTGGGCTTTGTCAGTATCTGATCAGTCAGTGAGCTGTTTGGCTTTCACACATGAATGGTAAAAAAACAACAACCTTTGTTCATTGTTAGAAGTGTTGAGCAGTTAGAGGGAACATTCATACATCTTTCCTATGTTTCTGTCTTGAAGGCAACACTGCCCTTGGAATCCAAACCAATACTAAGATCAATTTAGTCCTGCATAAGCCTTCCAAGTCTTATGTCAGTTTGTTAGTAATTTGCAACATCTGAAAGCCTTTTTAAGAAGTGGGAACATATGACGATCTGCCCAGAATCAGTTGGAAATGTACTTCACTGACTGAAATCAAGTCAATAATTTGTATCCATCAAGTCAATAGTTTCTATCAATCAGCCTTAAGGAAATGGGTTTATGTCAAAGCAAGTCACCAATGTAAAGCCCTGGTGACGGGTTTTATGGTGGGGATGGGATGGTGTCTTGCAGACTGTTTTCAGTTCAACATGAATTGTGTGCATTAAGTTGCTTGGATGGGTTTTACAGAAATAACCGAAAGAAAACCGTGTGCGATTGTTTTTATTTAAAAAAAAAAAAAAAAAAAGAAATTGGTCATTTTTATTCAACAATATCTCCATAAACATGCATTTTTAAGGAGTCTTTATTAAACATGGTGTCTGCAAGTCTAATATCTTAAATTCAGTTTTACAAATATTCGGCCTTTAAAATCCGTTAAACTTAAAACATTAGAATTTTTGAGTCCTTAATTTCAGAACATGTACCGTGCAATAAATGTATAACCGTTACTTTTATTCCACGGTACATGATCTGGAATTAAGACCAATTCAAATATCATGGCGGTAGATATAATTTGTCAAAAGTAATTTGACAAAAATAAAGAATTTCTTAAATTGGTCTTCAATAATATTAAGTTTAACTACAGAGTTAAATAATTGAAAAGAAAAAAAAAGACAATTGAAAATAGAACAATACCACTTTTTTTTTAAATCTTTTAAAGCGTTAATTGGATGTAGCTCATGCGGTGGGCGGGCCGTCCACCACAGACACCAGCTAGTTTTTATTATTATTATTGTTTTTTTTTTGGTAGAATCATCTTGACACAAGGTCTGACTCCTCAACTGGAGGTTACTCACCGATACCGTTGGAATTTTAATTTAATTTTTTAATTTTTTTCACATATTAAAGAAAGTGCCAGCTGTTGTTGACGCTTTGAGCGGCGGTGCGGAGGAGGAGGAGGAGGAGGAGGAGGGGGGGGGAGACCTTTCTCCTCGTGAAGGCGGACTGCTGAGATGCGCGAGGGATGTCGAGTAGACGCGCGCGCGAGAGAGAGCGAGACCGCAGCTGAATTCCAATTGAGCGCCGCGGAGGCACGTCGAGGATGATGCGTTTATTCTCGTCATTCTGTGTGATGCGCGGCGTGTTTTGAGGACAACACGGGGCTCCCGGCAGCGATATTTATTTTTTCCACGCACACCATGGAGACCTCCGTGGGCATCGATCACGCTCAGTGGTAAGGGGGGAGGTGGGGGTATGCTCCAAGATGTCCTTCTCACGCACGGTGTGTGAGCACGACCGTGGCTTGTTTAAATTGAACGGCCTTGAACGCAGCACGGCTTGGTCTACGTACAGTATACAGTGTGCGATGGCTCGGCTCGTGCAATTTGCACCTTTTCCTGCGTTATCTTCATTAAAAATCGGGGTTTTTATTTATTTATCAATTTTTATTATTATTTATGTCAACCTACGGGACACCTGCGACGTGGCACGGCGTAATCATAAACGTAAAAGCGAGTTGGGTGTTTTTTTATTATCGGCCCGTGTTGATGGCGTCCGCAGTGTCTATGCAGATGCTTCTGTTGCGGAACGGAAGAGCCGGGCTTCGGTGTGGGCGCACATGCGTTGCGCCCACTATTTAAACGCCAGGCTCGGATTCAAGCTTTTTAAAGGATGCGCGTTGAAATGTCCCATTGACGCCAGGCCGCGTTATAAAACGCGTCGCGTTTGTGCGGCGTTCGCGGCAAACGGGCGATCAAAGCGCAGTCGCTTCTGTCAGAAGTACGCGAAGGTCCGTTACATCTTCATGTTGCTGCTTGTCAAGCAAACCAGGCAGTGTCAGCACTAATACATAGGTAGAGTATTATTTACTAATATTATTTTTTACGTACAATGTTGTTATTATTGTTATTTTACTGTCTTAATTCTCTACCTAATAATTAAACCCTAACCCTTTAAAAAAAATTTTATAATAATTTATATTTTTATTTTTAGTGTTATTCCCATGCACTCCTGTAACTTCTCTTCTCATGAACACATTCTAGAACAAGGCTGCTGAGAGCTGCCAGGATCTCAGGGACTTCACCAAATGTTTCTCCTGGACTGTGCCCCGGGGGTGATTCACTGCCAATGCAGCTTTAGTCTGTCTGGGAAACACCTCTCTGTTTTCAGAAGGAGGATTTTCCACTTTGTTGCCATGCGGTTATTTTTATTTGACGGCGCTGGCCACTCTTTCTGTTTCCCCCCCCCCCTCTCTCTCTCTCTCCATTTGAAGGGGTTTAGGATTCACGGGGCCGCTGGGGAGAGCTGTCTTTTGTGAGCCGGCTCGCGCTGGCATTTGTTTCGGAGGAGGGGTCGGAACAGCAAGTCGAGATCTCCCGTTGTCCACTTTGGTTTTGGCTCGGTTGCGTGTTAACTGTTGACGGTGTTCTTGTCCCGGCCCTCCCCGTTTGTCTCCTCTCTCTCCCCTGTGGCGTCTTCATATAGGCTGCGCAGCGGTCCACCTTTTCGTGAAGCGTTCCCGCCGGTTTTCATGGTACTCTGAGCGTTACATTTCGATCCCGACACCGTGGAATTGGATCTCGGCCCAGATGGATACACAATGGTGTTCTGTTTGGTCAAGGTGACATTGTGCCTTTTTTATTAATGCCCTTTCGAGCTGAACTGACATGACTAAAGCGTTTTAGCTCGGTACCGTGGAAAATAAAAATTTGCCTATCTGACAGACACTTGCAGGTTCGCCGGGGGTTTTGCCTAGCGCTCACCGCATGCCCATTTAACTAAAACCTTTGAGACAGCCTCTCACCTGGGCATTTAACAAACGGGGATCCGCAGCTGGTGTCAGTGCTTTATACCAGACCATTTAAAACTTCGCCAAGCATAGAGCGTGGACCAGATGGGCTTGCCGTCTTGTTTTCTTGTGCCGGTACAGAAATCACATGGACGGACAGAAAAAGTCGTATATACACCGATTTTTTTTTTCTTTTTTCGCTCGCCTGCTGTCAAAAGAGGTCGCCTCAGGCACGGAAGAGAGTTATTTTTCATGCCCTATACGCATACGTTTCTGTGGCCGCTCATTGTGTGGGGGTTGAACGCCCTCCAAAACCGACAGAGTGGATTACAGCCACCGTGTGAGAACTGGGACATGGAAAAATCTTCAGAATAAATCTAGAAATCCCCCCAGGTGTTATGAAGCAAAGGGAACCAGTATGGGAATAATCCCTTCGGAGCCACATTCCATTCTTTATTACCCCACCCCCTGTTCGGCTTAGCAGAATCCAGGTGGATAGCAATCACCCAGATTGCATTGTTTCACCAACGGTAGTAATGTCGGACAGGCATAGGTGAACGCCAAGGGCAGGCACGGGTTGGAAATTCGGAAGTGAAACTCTGGCCACACAAATGGTCGGTCTGAGCTAAGCTGCCCTGCTCTGTGCAGATAAGCATGTTGCAAATCAGTATTTCATGGATGCATAGAGAGATTGAGGAGAGATCATATTTGTGTTGTTGGAGGGGGGTGGAGTCTGCCGTGGGTCGCCTGACCCCATATAAGCCCTTCTTCAGTTCTTGACTGTTGGTGGGCCAGGCTGAGATAGTTGAGCAAGCACAACTGTAGTAAATTCTCTGTGCTGTATTCACTTCCTCACCCGGTCTAGTTTCTTCTAATACGGAGACCTTTATTGGGCCTCACCTTTGTCCTGTTTTTGGCTTTAAAGACATTTAAACATTGACATTTCTAGTTGTGGTTTTCGCCATCGTTGCCATTCATAGGCAGAACAGTCTTTGGCGTTTTAATGCTGAATGACGGGGAGATCGCTCAGGGAAAGGTCATGTCCTCGTGATGGTACTGTATTTCAGTGACGACAAGCACGGCAAAGCCAGGTATGGAGGAGGTTGGAGGACGCTTCTTGGAAATCTGTTACCAGTTTCGTAGCAATAACCAGCTTTGTCCGATGCCAAAAGGTCTGCCGAGAAGCAAGCATGTAAAAACGTGGAATGAAATATCATCGCAATTGGAGATTGCTGTTGAACCATCCTCGTAAGTGGTCGAGGCACTGCTTGCTTTACCATGTGTGAGTTCATAACAGCAGCAGCTGTGTCAACACCAACAGTTATCAGCAGGGCAGGAGCCTCACCTGTCCTCTCGGGGCTACAGCTGCTCCTTTACGTGTCAGCTGCTTCACACAGCCCATGCGATTCACTCTTTCCTCTGCCCCATTGAAAGAGATGTATGTTTACGGCTACACATTCAATCCTCCCCGTCTGTTGTAAATATAAACAAATGTCCACGGTTTGTGACGAGAAGACACCTGTATATCTGAGCTGGCAACAGGTGCCGTTCCTTGGGCCAAATAAAGGCTGATAGAAGAGAGGATGAATCTTCTCGGGGGCTGGGAGGCATATTGTTTATCAAAGGGTGAGCACAACTCTCTCCCTTTTGAAAACGGAATAAGGAGTCATCGCTCGCAGCAGTTTGCCTTTGCTATAAATGTTGCAGCGTTAATAGTCCTATTCTTCCAGCAGAAGTGGGAGCGCTGCAGTTCCTTGTGAGGACATGGCAAGGGAGGACCTACCTTCCAGGCTTGGGTGCTTAGCCTGGCAGACATGAATATTAAACCACTTGCTGATTTGCATTCGTGTGATGCGAGTTGCACGGGCGCCCGCTCTCACTGCGCGGCTCATGTTTTAATCAACATGGCCCCCAACGCCGCTATCTATATCCGCCATCCAGGCCCGGCCCCCTTTCCCCCTATACACGCTATGTCAACACGTGTTTCATCGTGTAGCCTTCACAACTCCTTTTATTATCCCGATCGTCCCTTTGATGCTGCCTTTCCTGTCTCGGTTAATCTGATTCCCCTCCGTCAGGTCTCCCTCGCCGCTCTGGAGCTACTCTTAGGAATGCGGTTCAGGTCTTTGTGGCCTTACCTGTATCTCTGGGCACATCTGCACACCAGATGTCTGAGCGATTACTCACAGCCAGTGAGGCCGGTTATTTTCTCAGGTGTGCTATTTGTACGACCGAGTGAGGGCTGACAAGAGAGGACCTGTCCCACAATGCATTGTTTCCGACACTTCCACTTACTCTCACTTGTGTCAAGCAAGGGGGTGGAAAACTTAGCGCTTCTTTGCCAAGCAAATGGGGTTGTTTTTGCTCCCAGCAGCACAAGTAAACATTCCCAGGTGACACGGCGGCCTTTTGGCTCCAACTTTCAGCTGTCCCCCCCCACCGTCATGGAGACAAACAAATGTGACTTCCCAGAACTCTCTGTGGCCAGGACCTGCTGATTTTCATGACGCCTATTTATACTGTTGAGAAGAACATTGTCGGGTGGCAGCATATTGGATTAAGTTAAATCAGCGAGTTGCAGCCATCGACTTGGACTTATAACAGGATCCATGTGATGGGTTTTGTCTGTCCGGCCTGAATTGAATTGTCATTCTGGTGGTTGGCTGTTTGAAAGGCTTCTCCTTGTCTTCCAGCGAGAGGTCAAGCGTGCTGGGAGTTTCCACACTCGGGAGCAAACACCACCACTCACTGCCACTGGTGTTCCAAGACAGGAGCCAATGCAAACTGCCATTTGTATTTCACGTACGCTTCCACGTGAAGTAGAGCCTCAATATGTGTTCTTTGCATATCGGACCTTTTCAGATAAACACCCTAGTTTCTCTGAATTAATTTTCACCAAACTAAGTAGGGGAGTGATTTAATTTTCAAAAAATGCTGCTCGCCAACAGCAAAATTTCTAATATTTATTCAGATTCAACCCCAAAGGCCATCATCTGGAATCAGTGTTTTGATCGAGTGTTATTTCTAGATATCCAGGATAAACCAGGATGCTTACTCCTGGCAGTGTGCCTTGTGTTGAGGGTAAAATTTTGTGGCGGGAAAGATTGTTGTTCCTTTGGGGACTCGATATTCTCAATAGCGGTTGTTTTTTTGTATGATCACATATCGGCCTGGAAGATGGTACCTGACGCAGAACATAGAAGATTCAAAGACATCTTGACAACAACAACGTGGAACCTTGTTCTGCGTCTGTATTTGGCTTGGTTTGGACCCGGGTCAAAATAACAAACCTGCTTTTATCCGATATGTAAAAAAAAAAAAAAAAATAGGTTGAATTTTGTCAAAGGAATTCTCCTGAGGCCCGATCCTGGAGGAATGCAAGTTGACAGCTGGTGCTGTACATATTATTGGCACACAGCGCTCTCATGTGGGCCCAAACTGGGAGGAAGATAAACTTCTGTTCCCAAACTTTTCTCCCTTAAACTTTTCCTTTATCCGTGTCTCCTGGAGGTGCAGAATTAGATGCCTTGGTTGCCGGTCGGTCTTACTTTTGTTCTGGTACCTTTGAGCAGTTGAGACGTGACTCAGTGAGGGTTTCGGTTTCTCTCTAATGTATTATTCATGTTGCGCCTCTCTCCCTTAACTTCACTCCGCAAATGAATTGTAGGGATGATATTTATAATTGAAAGTGAATGCTAATTTTAGAGTTCATAACACTTCCGCTACACCTAGGTAGGGGTGAAAAAATTATAACCCTGAGCTGTGATGAATTAATTGGATTGATATTCATTAGGTGACGAACAGAAACAGATAGGAAGTGTATAATACTAAAAAACAATACACATTATTGCTATTATTACTATGCAACCTATTTTTCCTCACTTGCGTTTTCTTGATTTGATGCATATACGTTGCCGTTTCAGGCAAAGAATATTGTACAATTTAATGTTTAAGCTCTATCTGGTGTAGTCTGCTTTATGTAATCAATATTATCCTTGAAACACACTCGGATAAATGTCCCAGCTTCTCAGAATTACATTTCACGATAGGTTTTTAATTCTCGTTGGGTCCCGCTGTGCTTTTCCTCCGTTACAGGATTCAGCCATAGATGTCTGGAAGGAGGTCCGCTGTCCCCCCTTCATGGTATTTGGCATCATCCTCGGCGCTGCAAAGACGCCCATGCATCTCACGCAGCGGACCGGCTGGAAATGAGTTTAAACCTCAACAGAGCACATGGCTGATAGCGCACGGTAAGGGTTAAAAAATGCCGCTCCGCCTTGGACGTGTTTCCACAACACCGCCACACTTTTCAACCCCAATATATCTGCCTCATCAGGTGAGAGGTGGGCTGGAAGTGTCGAGTTGTAGCGTCCCTGGAATTACATCGCATGGAGGTCAAAGGGCACCTGATCACATCCATGGGGTTGGGAGCTCCAGGTCGGTATCGACTTGTCTATCTACGCTTAATTAATGGACAATCTCGGCTTGTAGTTGGACAATATAGCACCGAAGCCCTTGTGAAAAGACAGTTGTTTTTGCTTTTTTTGCCTGGACAAGTCCGTAATGGCCAGGCAGCGAACGTGTTTGATCTAGTAGTTAAACCGAGCAGAGAACAAATGTGTTTTCCTGTGGGAGATGCTCATAAAACCACTCCATGAACAGTGGGCTGTTGTACACGTACTGTGTGGCCACAATTGACAGAGGATCTTATCTGAACACTGAGAGACTGTGAGCACACGCTGTACTGGTAAATATAGAAATGGAAGAAAACATTATACAGCCATTATAACTAGCTCAACACCACATTTTGTCCTTCCTAATTGTTCTATATTAGGAAGGACATAAAACAAATTTTATTTATATATATATATATATATATATATATATATATTATATGACTTTCCTGGTGGGTTGCTGTACGCACACAAAAAAAAGTCTACAAAAAGGAAGAGAATCAAATATGAAAATATTTGCAGAATATCCAAAATGTGACTTAAAATGACTGTGATGGTGACAGTGACGGCATGCTTGCTAGTATAGCTATGGGTATACAGATGAATAAATATGTATACAATAACACAGGCATGGGCAACTATAGATGAGTAGATCTCAACGATTAGGATGTTATTACTAAGTTATTACAGTGTAATATAAACATGTAATAACTTAATATCAATCCAGCAATTAGATGAAAAATAACCAGGCTCGTCCTGTAATGTGTCACAATTTATTAGAAGTGTTTTTTTTTTCTTTTCTTTGATATGTGGCTCCTCGCAGATCTTCAGGGCAGCCAGGAGAACAAGCTGCAGGCAGAGCGCGCGGCGGCTCTGCAGGAGAGGAAGCAGGCGCTGGAAGCTCTGCTCAGCAGTCGCATCGGAGAGCTCAAACAAGTCTGTCTGCAGGAGGCGGTCAGTGTCCCTTCACTCATGTACTCGCAGTATAGGGCTGTAAACCCCACACACCAACTGAGGTTTTTTTTTTTCGTTTTTCTTTTACCGTCACTCGTATCGAAATTTGTGTTTATTTACACGATGGAGAGAAAAGAAACGAATGCAAAAAAACTGTATATGGGCCGCTTCCTGCCAGAGGAATTGAAAAGATCTTGGGATTCGTTGAAAAGCAAAGCCGCTTCTTCAGAGTGAACCGATTCCGTTTGTGGAGAACGTGCTGCTTGATTGCCGGCGTTCCCTAACAAAGCCACAGCTGTCTCCGCTTTTCGGCGGCAGCTGTTTCACACACCATTTGGCTGTGACGTGCCCACAGTTCTGTCTCAGGCTCTTGATCTTTGAAGCTACAGTAAATATACCATTTGTTGACGTTCCTTTGGGTGACGTTTCCAATCAACACCTCTGCGCATTAACCTGTTTCCTGCCGCAGGGTTGGGTACAAATTGGGTATTTTCACCGACGGATGGATGATGCTTTACTAACCTGATAATATTTTTATTCACATTTGTCCCCGTGCAGGAGCTGACCGGGAAGCTGCCGCAGGCTTTTCCTCTGGACTTGGGAGAGAAAGTGCCGCTGGTGCAGCGCAGATCGGGCCACATCAGGGCCGAGGTACGTGCACTTCTTTTTCGGATAAACACAGTGTTTACATGGCGGCTGTAGTGTTGTGACATGACACGCCGTTCCCGTCAGGATGAGTCGGGTCAGCGGAAGCAGATGAAAGCCCTCTTCACCGGCGCTCTGTACAGACACGGAGAGTCTGAGCGAAATGTCCCAAATAGCAAGAGGACAGTCCATCGGGGCTGCCACACAGGTAAGCGTGTTCATTCAACATAAAGTAAAAATTGTTTTAAGACCATTATTCATTATGTCACCGTTTGACTCGCTGTGAACCACATGGGTTATGTGTTTGTTCTTTTCTCCAGAGGACACGGTGATGTCAGAAAGTACGAGCTCCATGTCAGATTCAACGTCCCATGACAATGGTGAGTGCACATGTTGCATAAATAACCACACAAACAAAAACATACCCCACAATATGAAAGGTAGACTGATTGTATGATCGCTGAAGATGGGGTTTAAAATATAATTGAATGGGACATTGGATTTTAACATCAATTGACACGCCGTTATTGTTCTCAAACTGCTTTCATATTGAAATATGTCATGTAAGGGAATCCCTAAAGGGCGAAACGTGACATTTTGGCCGAGCCCTCCTCCTCAGCTCTCCACCCAGAGGTGACACGGCCTCATCCTCTTTAAGTCCTGCGCTAGACGTGAAGATGCTTAGGAGCAAATTACTTCCCCTTCCCCTGATATTTAGAAAGTGGAGGTTAGAGCCACTTTGGAAGTGAAAGGGCTTTATTTAGAGCAGGCAGCCAGAGCAGAAGTGAAAATTTCTAAATTCTGTTACTCAGAGTCGACACCCATTTGCCCTACATTTTAAGACAAACATTACTGTTCTGCAACGAGAGGTGATTCTGGCTGCTCTCTCCGAGTCTCTGCAGAACAGATTTGAGGACTTTGATGCAAGATCCAGAAGAAACAATCTTAGGACATTGTGCCAGAGGCTCCACTATAGTGGACAGATTCCACACAACACCAGCCCATGTGCAAGCAGGGGGAGTCGCCTCTGGCCATCGTAGTGAGTGCCTGGCTTCCAGGATTGTTCAACCACACAGAGAGAAACAACTGAACAAAGTGGATGGGGTGTCCATTTCTGTTTATCCTGCCTACACAGCATGTGTGGATAAGGCCAGAGCAGCTCAGAGTGACAGAGAAAGTCCACTCAGCTCGGCTCTGTATCAACTACAATAATGTAGAGAAGACCCTTCTCGACTCCTGAGCAATCTGAGACCTACATCTCACGGAACATAACACCCAGACTAAATTGATCGTCAAAGGAATATAGTATATGTGTACCGGCTCTAGAATCGATGTAGTCGTCGCACTGACTGACGATTTGGGCTGATGTGGACAGAATGGCTACTTTTATAATTGTTTTTTGATTCACTGCTGTAGACTATTATAGCGAGCCTGTCAAAATGAGTATGTAGTGTTGTATGTGTTATAGTCTCTATGGCAGGTCAGTTATCTTTTTTTATTTGCTTGCTGGTGTGGATCGAACGGATGTTTCATTCTAGACATGGGGACAGGTCTAGTCTAATGCAGGCAATATGTGATGGATTATCTGAAGAGCTTGTGTTCTAAACAGCTTACCAGATACTAAGCCTGAATCCAGACCGTCCACAGCATCTCATTTTATGGCAAAATCTCCAGATCATAATTTGCATCATCTAATCCTAGGAGGGCTGTTACATCCAGACTTGGATATACCGAGACCTCGAAATAACAGCACTACAACAAAATCTGGGAACTGGCTTTATCACTCAGTAAATCGTCTATTAGACCCACGGTTTAAACACCACAGACAAATTGTATTATTTTCCCACCGGTCCACCAATTAACCAGCAACACCTTCCTCGTTGTTAGTTACTTCCAGTACCACTTATCATAGCTCTGTACAGTTTTATAAAGTATATACAATTTATGTAGAAAGATCCATATGCCCAGGGTCATATGGATCTAAACTCTCTGCTGTATTATAAAACATTGATCCACCCTCACTGGATGAGGTAACGACAGCATGGGAGCAAGACCTGGATATGTAAATATCAGATGAGATCATTCCGTCATAGCTCCTCCTTCTGCACAATGCACTGCCTTCTTCAATCCAATCCACCATTTGCATTATTCAAATGTGTGGCGAGCAAGAATTTACCCCAACGTTGAGCCAAAGTGCCTTCGGAACCAAGCCACTACCAAGTCGCATGCTCTGACGTGCTCATCTCTGAACACATTTTATCCTCTTCTTCTGAGGCCTTTACGCCCCAATTCCACCACTGCCAGGAGGGTTACCATTCAGCCCAGAGCTACGGTGTTTGCCTCACTGAAGGCCAGAGGCATTAGTGGAAATTGGATCGTTCACATACCGGGTCTCACTTCCATGAGGAGAAACTGAGATCTAAAAAAATAAAGATTAGAGCTAGACTTTGTCACCCTGTAAATTAAATAGTTGAGATCCTATCTCCACGTGAGTAACTGTTTATACAACAGGATTGGACTACTATCTGTTTCTGTGATCTGAACGTTAGATGAGGTCTGGCTGTTCATGAATGTGTAGCATCTTCAAGTTTTAGTTTTCAAGTGTAAGTGTGTGTTTATATGATCTTTTTCTTGAAATTTTAATGGTCTTGGAGAAGGGGGATGGTTATTGTGTTTCTTGCTGTCGCTACAGATGCTTGCTCATTAAAACTTCCGCATTAGAGTGTTAGAGTGCATGTGATTGTATGTAATGTGAATGCCATGAAGACCCTCATTGGAATGCGGTCTAATGGTACGATCACACCGTCGGCGACGGGGCGCTGCAAAGCGACAGCGGCTGCGATGCATTTCAAACGGAGCTCGGTGTCATCCGCCTGCAGGGGGCGGACCGACGACGAGCTGACGGCTTCACGGTGACAAAAAAAAGCTTCAATTTTATGCAATTGAGCAGCGCTGAGCGCCGGGCGACAGCCAATAGGAGGGCAGATACACTCCCAGTGGTGCCGGTGCTTGGAGAATTGACGCCCAGACCACTACATAATTTTCATGATTTGTTTTTTTTTGGTTTTTTAAATGAAAAACGTCCCAAAAACGATCGATAAAACAAGGAACACGTCATTTTATGTTTCTCCAACAAAGACAATTCTCATTTTAAGTGATGGATGGCAAGATTATTTACGTATTTTTTTCGAGATGGAATTTATTTTACTAAGTAAACCGTTTTAATAACTAAACCATTTTAATAAAAAACAAAAAAACAATCTATCTAATATTATTATTAAATATGGAAAGGGAGAGAGGTTTGGCGCCCCACAACAGCCAGTCCATTTTGAGCTGACACACCCACAAATGCCAGGTGCACAGAAGCCCCGTTGCCGGCGGTGTGACAGACGGTGACAAGCCGAGAGCTGCTTGGCTTAACACTGTAGCCCCGTTGCCGGCGGTGTGATCGTACCATAATTCATCAACCTTCTGCCCTGCCCCCCCAATGAATGAGCTATAACTATTATAATGGTTGGAATCACATGTTATTATTTATTTCTTCTTAATTTCCATCCAATAGCAGTGCAAAATTGTCATGTCAGTGTTTGATAAGCTTAACAGAGGACAACAGATGCAGTTGAACGGTGTCAATCAAATTGGAGCATTTTCTGATGGGACTGCCCCAACTTTTCTCAGGAGAAATCAACTGTCAAGCTTTTATTGCCGTGGAAACAACTTCTGAGGCAGACGGTTTCATCGTGGTTTATTTATTTATTTTTACTGCCGGCGATGAGGGAAAATAAGGCAGTTCAATGAGACTTTGAATCAATGAAAATGCTATGCGTCAGATAGAAGTTCATGGTGTTTTTCCTTTTCCTGCTCCAAGAAGAATCCTCTCCCAGCGTGGCGGCCGACCAGCGTTCCCTCTCTCAGCCGCGACTCACCGTGGGCAGCCCCGTCCACCGGATCAGCAGAAAGCTGTCTCCAGTCGAGATCTACTATGAGATGAGGACTCGCCGCAACTCCGTCACAAGTTCTGTCAGGTACTTACTCGGGTGTAATCGATAACCGTGCGATAAAGCCCCCTCCTCCGTCCCCGGTCTCATGCTGTGAACTTGCCCTGACACAGCCCAAGTCACTCTTTGCCGAGGAGTGCGTCCAACGTCGAAGGCCGGAGCGTTCCAGCGACTCCCATGTTGGCCAGAACGGCGCCCATCAGTGTCCATGTCAGGTAACCCGTCACATCTACAGCAATGGAAACCACCCGCTGTGAACACCGGGAGGCTGAGTGGGTCCATCACTGTTACTTCAGATAACTATTTACTTGTTCCCGGAGTGTTATGGGAACGTCTGCGTTTGGTTCTCATAACATTCTCGGAACAGGTCTTTCAAGATTCCCTTTTTGAGATTTAAGAAATCAGCAAATTCAGGAAAGGTTTCTTTCTTAATGGGATGTTCTTTTCACCGTTTTAATTTTATTTGAATGCATGCCGCAGTCCCATTCAGTGACTTTGACGAACTTGAATGGGACGCTTGAATTTGAGTGTCAGTCAGGGAATTTTACGGCTTCTCAAAATCTTGGCTTTTGAAAACAAATTTCTGTGAGACTATGAATTGGAGAATTTAAGTTAATTCATTTTTTGTTGTTGTAGGGAACACAAAGTATAAGGTCCTTCATGTGTACACAACACGGTGAAGCAGAATCTTTGACTTTGTAGTTATCAGATTGTAAGCACAAGGGCAGCTCATAACTCTTCTTATTCTTTGTGTTAAATGATGGGTCTGAAGCCCACTCAATGGGTGTATATTCTCATTTACGGGGTGATGCTAATGTTATGGGAACGTTGAGTGTTTGCTGTGATGGAGGCAGATATTTTGCTTGGTAGATTATAGATACAAGATTATTGTCATTATCTACCCGCTAGTGCTATGACTCATGTCTTTCTTAGGCAGATTAATATGTACTCTCAAATTGATTTTTTGCTGTGCAGTTTGAATTACAGTTATTGGTGAGGCTCTTAAATATATTGTTTGAGCAATTACCGTTGTCCTGCTTCCTGTTTTCGGAAATAGCTCAATGTGTTCTCCGTCTCCTCATCAGATCTGACGCAGCAGGCAGCAACGCTCTGAAGCAGTGGTCCGGCAGCCTTGACGTCACACACGTGATCCCTCTGAACCAGGAGGGCTCCTCCTCGGACCGCCGCGGCTGCCCCTACAGCTCCCGCGCCCGGCGCAGCAATAGCTCCGAAGCCCTGCTGGACCGATCCAGCCTCCCGGAGGATCCCCCCGCTAGGAATGGGATGCATTCCAGAGGAGGGCCCTACAAGAGCTCTGAGACCTTGACCGACGGCAAGCTGCGGCACATTCACCTGGGCAGCCCCGAGAGGCAGGCGGAGGGCTCGGTGGAGCAGGCCAAGCTGCGCCTGTCCATGGGCGGCAGGGGGGCAGGTTACAACGAACTGTTGATGGATTACATCTGGGGGAAGCAGCAGAGGATACAGGTGCAGCACCACCTGTACCAGTCCACCGGCAGGATCTGGCAGGACGCCTCCTCCCCTCGCTCCTCCACGGCAGCGGTGCCACCCCACGCCAATGGCTTCTCCCATTCTCAGGTGCACCTCCCCAGTGCGGCACCCCCCTACAGCCCCATGGTGATGAGGGGATCGCAGGCCGAGACGCGCCGGGTCAAAGTCACCAGAACCAAATCCTGCGGGCCCTTCATTCCCTTGCAGCAGGATGGCATCCTCGTGTCCGCTTACGAGGCCCCCCATCCCGTTACGGGCGCCTCCACTTCTTCCATTCCCAACTTGCACCCCTACCAGACGGATCTGTCTGGACCCACCTTCAACCGAAGGCCCCCGCAGTTTTCCCTCCCCACGCCGGAAGACTCGACGCGCAGCCTGCACAAAGCCCTGGCGCTGGAGGGACTGAGGGACTGGTACCTGAGGAACGCCCTGGGCTACCCCACTGCCGCCCCAAAGGGCCACGAAGCAGGAATCTCTCGACTCTCGCATCCCCACCCGCTGGTGCAGCAAAGCCAGTCTGGCCAAGGCGATCCACTGGGACTCCAGAGGTCCCAGATCCCCCAGTCCGCCAGCTTCCACGGTCACCCACTACACGGAAGGTGAGGAGTTCTCCTGTTTGTACTCTTATAGGGCTGGGTGATGCACAGATATAATATTGATATTATGATATGAGACTAGATATTGTCTGAGACTTGGGTTATTGTAATATTTCGATATAGTTAAATGTTAGTTATTGTTAAAGGCTGCGTTAAAGTAATTTAACTTTCTGAACTTCATAGACTGTTCTAATCAACCTCTAGCTGCTTGATCATAATATCCACATTACTAAATACACAAAATATTGAATATTAACTATCGATTAAGGTATTGCTCAAAAAATTTGAGGTTTGGCCTGTGAGTGATGAAAAGGAAGCTAGAGTGGGAATCTTGACATGTCATCTTGTAATGTGATCTATTTGTCAAAATGTGTTATTATTTCCCTTCATTCATTCCTTATTTACCAGTAATTGAGATGACGCAGATAAATATTGCCGCACATTAAATATGCAAGAGATGCAATGCTTACAGGATTTGCAGCTAAAGCTAATTTGGCCAAGGCACTGAGTTTGAGTTTATGAGCGTGGAGACACAGTTGATTTTGTTTCCCACTCCACGACGCCACCATTGTTTGCGGAGCGCGGTATTAATCTGGTTTGTCTTCGCAACAGGACGATGGAGTTGTCTCTCTATCAGGAGCCTCCGCACCCACAGATGCAAGAGACGACACCAAAGGAGGCCAGCGCGGACCCGGGCACCCTCGTCTGAAGCAGCGGAACACACACACACACACACACACACACAGTCGCTTGCGTAGCACACAGACCCATATCGACACGCCAACACACACTGATTCAAACTGAAACGTGACCTCAAAAGCGAAGCAAACCTCATTTGCAAACCTCAGCATTGAAAAGACTTCACCAGAACATCGAAATGTAGCTGTAAAGCCTCAAGAGCCTTGGCGAACCCCCCCCGATCCAGTCCAACGAGTCAGTTAGCAGTCAGGAGATCCGACGCGGTTCTGCACCGGAGCTCACTAACAAACCCAGTCGTGTCGTGCTTCATATATAGTGCTGCATCGTACTCCCGGTCCCCAAAAAGCGGCCAGGTCCTTACTGTTGTTGCTGACAAATTAACCAAGGTATACTTTTTTACAGAATATATAAATCTCTAAATGACTATTTTGTATCATACGAAATATAAAGAACCGTTAAATTAAAAAGAGGTTATTTATTGCTCATTAGTCTCGTGATATTATGAACTCATGTCCTTTGAAAAGTATATAGACATGCAGTGAATGTGCGTTTGTACCGTAAACACAACCTTATATGGACAGCAAGTACATGTTTCAGTCTTAATCCGCCATGAGTTCATTAAAAAATTTTTTTTTTCCATGTTTGATAAAAGAAGGGGCCCATGCACTGTAGCTTATCCAAGTGGTGGACGGGACGGGAGTGCCTGTGTTTTTAATAAACCGGAAGAAAAAAAAATGCGAACCTTTGTTAAAAACATTAAAGTGCTTTCTAATAATCTGTTATGCTCGCATTAAGCCTTTTCTAAGCTTAGTCTTCAATCAAAAAGCGAATGCAGGTCGCGATGTCAGAAAATTAGGATGTTTTGGAATGATGTCATTTTTTGTCGTTTCA
>OMKR01073555.1:0-25451 GCA_900302355.1 Cyttopsis rosea
ATATTTAACATTACTTCCAAATCTGATACGCTGTCAACAACAACTTTTCAGATTCTTCCTTAAATCACCTGCATGCAGCCTGACAACATCAACCAAAGGTGACATTTTAGGTTCCTTTACTAAGCAGAAGCAGTCGAGGCGTCTCACTCTCTCGTCCTTCTAATTCCACAGTTCCAGGTCAGTGCAGATCCAGTGATGGAGCCATATCCACATTATGCATTACACCCCATTACCTACAGTATCAAACCAACTCACAGCCACAGCTGAACCCTCTCTAAGAACAGGCAGGCAGGCAGACAGGCAGGCAGGCAGAGGCAGACAGACAGACAGACAGACAGACAGACAGGTAAGTGCAGCAGGGTCCAGGTGTCGTCTGAAGAGATGGGTCTTCATTCTGTGACGGAAGACCACACCCCGAGCTCCTTCCACCGTCGGGGCGACCAGGAGTGAGAAGAGTCGCGACTGGGACGAACCACCCTCGAGACCAGGGGTGAGGGGGCCTGCGAGGGTGGAGGGCCGGAGCGAGGAGCCTGTCCAGTCCGAGAGAATGCGCGTTCGCTCTGAAGACGGGAGTCCGCGTCAGTGAGTTTGATCCCTGGGGGAGCGCCCAGACGGAGAATTAGGCCAGTGCCAGCAAGCAAACCCTTTCAATACCCTCCTTATTTATTCATTTAGCAAAGGTGGCGGACGGTGCATTTGACCCCTGCCTACACTCATAAAACAGGTTGTGAATGGGTTCTGCAGCGGTTTGGTGGCTTGATGCACAAGGCTCATCACCTCACCCTGGGCCCTTGAGGACCCCTAAAGGATCCATTACGGACCTTCTGTTCTCCCGTACTGGCCTCACTTTGCATACTGCTCTTCCCTCTTTACATTTCTTGCACTTTTCCCGACAGCGCTCCTCTATTTGTAAAACCGCTGTGCATTATAATTGTATACATATTTTATGTACATATTTTTGTGCATATTTTTGTATCATATTGTATTGCACATCCAGGTCTATATTCCGCTCTTGGTTGTTGGTCAGACTCCCTCCCATCACAGAATCCCAGCACTCCTTCACGTTTTGTTGTGGAATAGGTCAAATCGCTGTGGCCTGTGTTGCTCTAAACAGTGTTTGGTGTTGTCTTCCAGGCACGCAGATGCGCTCTGTTTATGTAAAGTGAGAGCAGCGGGTTTGATACTACGGCTATCTGTCTGGACTACCACAACCACGTGTCCAGCTCCACCAGGGTCCATGAGCCTTCTCAGTTACAGAGATCCGCGCCCACCCAGACTCAGAGCCCCTTCCCGGGACACCCAGACCACCAGCCGCCCAGACCGGGTTTCTGCAAGGCTGCTTCATGCTGCTCAGACTGCTTCTAACCGGCTTGATCCGGACGCACTGAACAGCCCGCTTACAAGTACTTTTGTTCAAATCAGTTGCTTCAATTCCTTGTGGGCGAGAGACGAATGAAGTATCCGAACAGCCGCGCTAAGTTAGAGTTGTGATTCATCGTGCTGGCATCTGTCTGTCTGTCTGTCTACCTTTCACCCAGTTAGTGATTATAACTCTCCTGCTCCATGCTATCCATACTCCTGATCCCGCCGCCCCACTATCTTTTCTCTCTGGAAAGATCTCTACATTTCATTGTGGCGTGTCAGCTTTGACTGCCAGTGCCCGGTGGCCTGGGTGCTTGCGTGTAGAAAACCTGTGCAGCTGTCCTTTTCGAGGTTGCATTGACTAGCTCCTACAGGGTGGAGAAGTGGGTGGAGTTATGTTTGGTGGCAAGGTTTCCAGAAGTTAAAAAAGCCATTCATTATTCCCATTGACATTGTTGCACAATACTGGCCTATCAAGCATTTCCACTTGGAGGGACATGAAACGAGAGTCTTGGACCTTTTGACTTTTTTTTTCAATTAGCCGTGATTGCTGTAATAGGCAGGAATAGAAAGTGGGTCTGTCTTTATCTTCCCACCTAACCTCCCTCTTCCCTTTCCGCTGATGGTTTTGTCTCCTACTTTGGTAAAAAGGCCCATGACATCTGCTCCTTCCCTTGTTCTTCTTCATGCAGTCTAAACGCTGGTGTCCCTCAGGACTCGATCTTAGGGCCCTTGCTGTTTACTGTATACCACATGCATTTGTTCTGTGATCCCTCCCGTGGCCTTTCTTCTATCATTGCTATGCATATGACACTCAACGTTATCCCTCCATTGCCCCTTCAGACACACAAAAGTTGAACAAAGACGCAAATGTGCATCTCCACATGTTTCAACTTACAGTAAGCTCAATCTTGACAAATCTTTTCTCCCTGGGAAAGATTTCCATCTCATGGATCTCTCTGTTACTATAGAGAACCCACTGTATTGCCCTCTCTACGGCCAAGAACTTTCGGGTAATAGTGGCCAACCAGCTGTCTTGTTGCCTGCTCTGCCAACATTGGCATGATCTTCCGCTCTTGTAGTGTTTCCCTCTACAACATCTTTAGAATATAGCTGCTCCTTATGAGGGAAGCAGCCACCTTTATACTGAACAAATGACAAACACACACCGGAAGTCATATTCATTTCTATGGAAAGTCAGACACCGCTTGCAGAAAGCTCCAACCCTCTGTGCAGAGATTTCTGTATCTGACAGAAGATCAGTCTCTGCACTCTACAATTAAAATGTGTTTTTGTTTTTAGTTTAGTCACATCTGTTCTCCCTCTGCCTCCATCAGGTCAGAACTTTTACCACGGACCAATAGCTTGAAACCACTTGCTAGACTGACCGTACTGTTGTGATATTACAATATCAAGGATATGAAGGTATTAGAACAGAGTTTGCTTCCAGTAACTAGTACTACAGTACTTGAGCAAGTGTTCCTTACGCTTGAGTCCCCTCCTCTGCCCAGTATGTGGCAGGCGTGTGAATACGAGATGTATCAGGCGGATATGTTGATAATGTCTATCCAGCCTTTCCCATGCCACTGACTGCAGGATTTACAGTATGAGCAGCAGAGATCTCTGCTCTGAAACTCGAGACTTGTCGAGTGATGCGGTGTGTCCATCTGTCACGCAGCAGTTACAGAAGAAGTCCGAGTGCAAGTTGCAAGCGGAGGAAACAATTAGGAAAACACCTTTTAGTTTAGTGTGCGAGCAGCATTATCTTATCTTATGCAGCTACTGTGGGATCTGCATCAAACTATATTTAGCACATTTACACAGTGTGCATATTCACACTATTATAGGGAAATGTATCATGCGTGTGCATATGAGAGTGCATGCTTATGTGCATGCTGATGCTTAATTTCCACACCTAAGAGTAGTAGACAGGGGGTGGAAATGCAGTATTGCAGAGAAGTTACAGCCAGTGCGTTTACATGCACGCTAAACTTACGATTTTATTCCGAATTAAGCAATTCTTCATATGATGCCGCTGTCAAGTCACACACCATTCCTTCTCATTCATATTTAATATGGTGAAAAAATAGAAATAGAAATGGTGGCAATTTCAGCAAAGTCTCCGCTGAAGTGTGGGATATAGCCACATCCCGTTCTTGTTCTCGCTAACCCGATTGAATGAGCACGAAAACTGGGCCGGTTGAAGGAATCAAAAAACGTTTGTAAACACCTTATTCAAAATATTACCTTACTCTGGTTATTCACCTGATTCTGCTTAATGTGGGAACGTCTACCGGGCAGAAGAGCAGCGCTGTCTTCTGAGGGAGTTATTCGTACCTTAATTGGGATGGTTGCCACTTGGTTACTTCACTCATTATTCTTTAATAAGGCTAGATGGGCTGTACATCCTTTGAACTTCATTTGTGCGTAATCTCACAATCTCACTCAAAATCGCCAAGTGAATGAAAGACGCTCCGGTCGCACGGCACCCCTGCTGTGGAGTGGCTGTAGTGAACCGATGGTGGAAAATATTTTGTATCCCAAGAGGGAAACATCACAACGGTCTGTTTCATCCCCTCAGACAAAGGACATGTGATGCGTTGGGGCAAAGAAATGACATTAATGAAAGACAAATATGCTTCAATCAAAGTTGTTTCTTTTCTAAATGCTGAAAACAACCGTAACATCTTCTGTCCTGATGGTACCCGGTGTCACACAGCGGCCTCTAGTGGATGTGACCTCACGTTTCTTTTATTAAAATAAAATTTTCTGCTCGGCAGCAGACGGGGTGCAGCAGCTGGGAGGCCGGATCGGGTCTCACTTGATGCAGACAGTTGAAATCCTCGTGTGGAGTCTTGGGCGCTTGGCAACAATGTGTCCTCATACCACGTCCAGCGCTCTTTACTGTTCATTGATCCGTAGGAGATCCGCTGCCTTCTTCCGCTAAGCCACGCAGAGACTAAATTTCACGTTTGCCAAATCGTCCGAGTTGTTATTTAAAAGAAAAACACATAACGGCCACGGTGCTTTGTGTATTAATACCCCCTTCAGCGGAATGGGATGCCGCAGGGTTACGTTTCAGTGAGTTGCTGTGAATTTAGTCATCAGCAGCAAGTTATTGATTGAGTTATTGCGTGTTATGTGCACGTGTGGCCGTGCACGTGCTGTCTCGTTTGTACTTTTTCTTTGTACTTCTGCTGTGGGGATGACCTATTCTCTCATCTGAACTTTCAGGTTGAAGAAATGATGACACCCCTTGAAATACTGTATGGTGCCTGTAAATAACGTTGCATACAGTATACATTACTGTATGCAACGTTATTTATAGGCACCATACTGTATGCATGGAGGGAGAGCTCCCCTTTGGAAAATGTTGTGGCCTTGTCAGGCAAAAAGGACACTTCAAAAGTTGTGTCTAAAGAGGTTGTATGTAAATATATATTTTTAAAGTCTGAAGGTGCGGAGGCCACCCTTCCAGCTGGTATCTCCCACCGCTGCACTGGGTGCTGTGGGTTCTTGGTAGGGGTGTGATCAGAGCCCTGGCCCCAGTACCCCGGCCAGGCCTGAGGGACACCCAGGATTAGATTCTGCACAAGGACGGATGTTTAGAATGATATGGACGGGGGTGTGGGAGATAAGGTTTGAATCGTCTGAGAATACTGACTCAAATACTCGTTCAGCATTTCATACATGATTCATTCATGGAACCAGATGTTTGTTTAATTGTTGGTGTCGTGAATTCATCACTTTAGTGGTAAATTTGAATTGCTGTTTTCAAAAACAATAGATTTAATTTATTCAGTCAATTCCAGAGAAGCTAAGCTGTTTATTATTATTATTAGTAGTAGTAGTAGTAGTAGTAGTAGTAGTGGTAGGAGTAGGAGTAGTAGTAAGCAAGCAAAAATGTATTTATATATCACTTTTCATTCTGCATGGAATACAATGTGCTGCACAAAGAAATTCACAAATGCACAAATGCATTAAAAAGATACATGCACAAAATAAAATAAAAACATAAAAAAGGAAAAAGTAGTAGTAGTTGGAAAAGTAGTACTGTTATTATTATATATTATTGATTATTATGTATAATTTATAATTTATTATTATTATTATTATTATTATTATTTGGGGTCCAACCCTAACCCATGCCGTGGGCCAAGTTTGATCCACATCGCATTATATCTGTAGGCATTATCAGTGAAAAACCATCTTACCGGAGCCGACTTACCGGAACTAGACAAGTGAAGGTGCAGGCGGTGGTGAAGCGGCACCCTTTGTGACATCATCATCCAATCTGTTATATCTGTGGAATGGACTGTCCCTTTGTGGGGGTGGTGTGGGCGAGGGCGGGGGTCCTGGTGAGGACGATAAGGGCAAATTCTGCCCTGACCTGGGCTGGTGTAGAGAGGGGATTCAGGGGAGGAGGGAGCGCTTCCTGCTCTGGCTGCTCACGAGCCTTGGGCAGGACCTCATCGGACACGGGAGGGATTGGGGGGTGGAGGGGGTTGTGAGGAAGGTGGAGGAGGATTTGCGAGGGAGGATCAGGGCAGATGCGAGGAGATGGGGGCAGCATGAGGCCCCATGGAGAGGTGGAAAGGAGGAATGGGTTTGTGGTGTTTTTATGGTTTTGGTGTTTTTCGTTTCTGATTTTTGTGTTTTGTGTTTTTGTTTTTTGCCACATTTGGATGATTTGGCCCACAGCGTACACTGTTGGTTTTTGAACAAAGCAATAAATAAGTGAAAATCATGTGGCCCTGGAGGGGTGGGAAGGAGGAATCGCTTCTGGTTTGGGGGTCTGTGGTTTCATCTGCAGACATATTTGACATTTGATATATGACATATGATCTGTCATCCGCGGGTATCGTTTTGTGACATGCTTAGAATGTGCTGATGACGTGTCACACAGTGTATGTGACCTACGTTTGCTTTTTGAAACAATAAAGGAAAAGTAAAAAATGTGAAAGTTAGCAATGACATTAAAGGTACAATATGTAATTTCTGCCACTAGGGGTCTCTCAATCAAAACAATAACAAAAAAAAGACGTAGTAGCAGCGTGGGATCATGGGAGTTGTAGTCTTCATTTGTGCGCTTTATGGGGACAGCAATAAATAACAGTACTCCATCAAACAATAGTAGAGCAATCCAAACAATAGCGGAGTAGAAAAAAAAGTTACGTGGAGTCCTCTGACGTAACATCCGGTGTTTCCCCGTGTTGCCCCGGAAGTTCTAGCAGTCGAGGGGGTGAAGGGGATAGGCGCCATGACAGGCGACCTAACGAGACGGTCCGTTACCAACAACAAAATGACGGATTTCTTGGGGTTTGAAAATTGTTGCAAACATTTGGGAGAATGTAAAGTACACGACTCAACAAAACACAGGTCTAGTCGTTTTTCAAAACTTGAATGCGGAAAAGTTACATATTGTACCTTTAATTTCAGAAATACGTAGGGCTTAACCAGCAGCAACCATATGACTATGCAGGAGTATGGAATACGAACCCGGAGAGATTGTTTTCTACAAATATCATTATAGTATCGAGTGTTGTTTCGTTTCAAGCTCTTTTTAATAGATAATTTGAGAGTATGAAGGTGGTTTTGGATTTTCCTTTACCTCGTTTTAACTGCTACACTCTCAACAATGGAAACTGCTTGCAATTGAACATTTGTCAGGCCCCTGAACCGGTTCCAGATTAAACACCTGGCACCCGGCAGAGCAGATATACTTTAGATTGTTCTGAACAGAAATGATCAAGGTCCAATGAGCAGACTGCCACACACACACACACACTAGACCAAAACAAAAAGAGTTTAAAAAGCAGCGACGACGACGACGACATACCCGTCGAGGGTCTGTACACGCATATCTCTTTGCTGGGATTCTTGGCAACGGCCCTTCTGCTTCCACCCCAGAAGTTCAGCGGGACTGTGACGTCATCGGACCCCGAAGAACAGCAACGTGCAGCGGGGTGCCGAGCTGGAGCACCGGGCCGGGGCCGCAGCGACCGAGCCAGCCTGCGGAGCATGACAGGGTCTGCAACGACAGGAAAATAAACACACAAAACCCCGATAAAGTAAAGTAATTGAAGCCCGAAGACACCAAACTTGTAATGTAACGACAAACGCGTCAACCCGTTACACTCCCCTTTAAGACTTTTTTTTCTCCCCCTTTATTGTTTCGGTCAAAAGCAAACACAGGCCATACTTGCAGGCTCCCCTTTAAGACACGGGGCGCGCTTCCGGCAGATACATAAGGAACAAAGATCAAAACAACAACGCGCGAACGCCAACTTTTACTTACTACGATTACGCTGCAGTCCACAGTGGGCGGGGCTTGAACAAAGCAGAGCGCTGATTGGCTGCCGAAGCGTCCCCCGAACGTACGCACGCGATTGGACGTCGTCACGGCCTGTCAGAAATTAATAGATAGGCGAATATTGCGATGGAATCAAATCAAATAAGATTCGTTTTGTTGTTTAATTATTTTTGTTTTTATTTTTAAGTTAAAAATAATAATTAAATATAACCGTAATATTACAATTATTATTAAAAAAAAAAAAATGGTGAATTTAAGGCCAGTGGGAGGAGCCACGGCGAAGCGATCCTCCGACCCGGGCGGTAACGGCGCACACTGCAAGTATGGCCGGGGACAGTGAAACACTTCTCAGGGACCACGGCGAGAACAACAATAATGTGCGGCAGCCTTTCCTTATCGGTGTGTCCGGAGGCACGGCCAGCGGCAAGGTCGGGACCACGGCTAGCTCATCTACCCGTTAGTGAGGACTGTCATGTGTATGCTCTGAGTTAAACCGTTGAGACAGCCGCTGAGCTCATTGACCGCATGGCTCACGCCACGCTGCTCCGCTGCCATCTGTCCGGCCACCGCGTTATTAGCCAGCACCCGAGTCTTGTCTACGGATGTATTGTCCCACTTGTCATCGGGAGGTTTGATTTAACCGGCGTTGATTTTTTTTAAAATCTTCTAGCGATGCGGTGGGATGGACGAGAAACCGGCGCCAGCGGGAAATAACGGCCGCTCTATAATGATGTTACGTTCCACTCTTTGTTTGAGATTCGGTTCTGGACGAGCCACTCGGAAAAAGAGTCGTTCGATTTGTTCTCGATTTTCTGACTCTTTGTTCATTTGATTTAATTGGCGGAACGCGAGGCAGAGTCGGTTGGCTCCGAGTTAGGAATGAATTCGAAACGATGTTATTTATTCAGGCGGAAGATTACGAGATTCATTTCTAATCCTGGCGAATACTGGAGCCCGATTCAAAACGAATATTTGCCGGAAAAATATAAAACGTATGTGAAAATTATTTTGGTGGCAGCGGAGTCACATCGCCCGTCTCGCCCTTTGCCTTGGGCTTTAATTCAACCCTCGGTTATCGTTTCCAGTCGATGATTCACTCGCTCGTCCACTCTTTTTGCCCGAGCGACTCCCGGCGGCCGAGTCATTTTCAACGATTCGTTCGTAGCGAGCGAATCGTTAGCGAGTCGCTCTCACCGCTACAGTTCTGCTGTGCGCGGATTCTTTTGTTCCCGCAGATCGCGGCGATCGACTGTAAAATCCGGGATGGTTTGTGGTGTTGACACCGCGGGTCATTTCATATTTATTAATAATAATCATAATCATAATAATACGCTGTGACCTTTCGTCGGTTTTTTCTAATCGGACGTTGGGTAAACCCTAAATCGGCGTTCTACAGCCCGAGGATGGACTGGCCGCTTCCGGCCCGTCATGCTGGTCGGGTGACGTCGCTAAACGCGCTGACCTCCAGAGGAAACGCACGGATTTTCCGAGAGATTGTTTCAGTGGAACAACATCAACACGACTTAATGCTCCGCGCTGAAAGGGTTAATCTCGTCGTTTTATTGAAAGGACCAGCTGCCCCCTATCCGTACAGATCAGATCAGAGACCAATGACCTGAACCGGCCTTTGATTTACACTTGTTATGGCGATCTGACCCAAATTTGCACTTTAATTTGGCCTTATATCCGTATATTATTCTTTAGTTTCCTATTCAAATACAAATCCAAAAGCGTTTAATCGAAACTAGAGCTACAGCGATTAGTCGCCGACTATTAAATTAATCGCCGACTATTTTGATAGTCGATTAATCGTTTTGAAGAACAAAATTTCCAAATTCTCTGCTTCCAGCTTCTTAAATGCGTTTTCTGCGTTTCGTTCGTCCCGTGTGACAGTAAAACTGAATATCTTAGGGTTGTGGACAAAACGACACGTTTGAGGACGTAGCCTCGGGCTTTTTGGGAAACGGCGCTCGACGTCGTTAAGCGTTTTCTGACATTTTCTGGACGACGAGTCGATTATTCGAGAAAATAATCGTTGGTTGCAGCTCTAATCGAAACCAATATTTAACATGGAACTCTGGTCTTTGTAAGATAAATTGGCTGTTTCCTATTTCCTAATGCCTATTTTTGTTTGTTTGTTTTTGGATTTGTAATGGAATATGAAAGGACACGGGCCATAGATTCTTTAGCTAATATTTAGATTCTTGAAAGCCCCATACAAGGGGTTGGGTAGGAGTTTTCTGGACCTGGCCGTAGGTGATTAAAAGTTTGAGTAGGTTTCAGGTTATCCGGTTTTTATGTAAATTGTAAAACGTAAAGATGGTTCTTCAACTTTGCGTTTCCTCGCGCTTGTCAAAATAGAATGACGTTCTCATTTTGTACCTGTGAATTACAGACTTGGGTGATTGGGGTTGAATCGGTTTGATTGGCTCAAATATGAATGTATTGAGTGATCTAATTCCTCCAAAGGAAGCATCGTAATATCATTTGCAGAGACCATATATAGCTTTGCGTAAGCTACTGCAAAAGGACTGTATGAAGCATTCAGAGCGCGGCGCTCCACGGATTTGGATGTGTGCTGCTGACACAACCTCCTAGCTCCTGGGCGGGGGCGTCCAATTTCATTGTGGCACATTTCATGGGCACAAAAGCACCATAGTCTAGGGCTGCTGGAGAATGTCCAGTCAGCACTGGCAGGAGATCCACTTAGTGTGTGGGAGGTCAGTGAGGACAGAGATTCTGGTGCTTAGTTGGTGGATTCATGCAGTGTGGGAAAGTAGCATCCCACCTGAATTGTTGCTGTGGCAGATATGTTCTTTATCTATCAATCTAAGCAATGTTCCTATGCATGTTTTACCTGCTTGTCAGGTGTGGCGAATATATATCAAATATTTACCCCCCGCCCCCCCACCACCAATGATTGCTGCCACAAAATCCACAGGAATGTTTTTTGATCTGTATCAAACACACAACAAAAGCTTTGATATAAAAACCAAGTGCTTATACATACATTCATTGTTTAATGGTTGGTCCTAGACGAGAGAAGTATGCTCGATTTTAGACATCGAGTAGCTAACTTGGTGAGATTGCGCCACAGTACTTACTTACTACTAGTTGGTATATATCTGTTAGCAACGGTCTTAATCTATTCCACTGGATTTTCTTCTGACTCAAATTCCTGGTGCATTTTTAGATTGTAACCCCAATTTGTTTATTATTGTATGGTAGCATTTCATCTTGAGCTTTTGATGATCTCCTAGTATGTGTCCTCCTTTCTGCAGTCGTCGGTGTGTGAGAAGATCATGGAGCTACTTGGGCAAAACAAGATCGACCACCACCAACGGCAGGTGGCCATCCTTAGCCAGGACAGCTTCTACAGGGAACTTACTCCGGAGCAGAAGAACAAGGCTCTGAAAGGGCAGTTCAACTTTGATCACCCAGGTATGTTGGTTTGCCAGAGGGGAAGGGCCAGACTTTTTTTTTTAATCACACAAGTCAATCTTAATGTTTCACTATTGTGATAGAACTGCAAGATAAGGCACCACAACAACTACCACTTGACAGTTTTCATTTCACACTCAAGAACTCGACACAAATGTACAAGCATGCTATCTTGCCGGTGGCCACGTGCCATTGATTTCCCAAGCACGTTTTGGCAGAGACATACCTGATCCTTTTTTGGTGTCAGTCTTTGGCCCCTTTCTCAGCTGAATGCCCTGCAGTCAGCAGGCCCTCGTCAGGGGCAGCTGTTCTGGGGTTAGAAGACTGAACCTAACAGCTGTCACACAACACAGATTCCTCAATTACTGTGTGTGGATGTGTCAAATGGATTCTTATGCATATGCAAGACAATATGGTTAGCTCACATGCATGCACATGTGTTGAGGCCCATAGGACAGAAGGCCAGCGTTGTTTAATACGTCACACGAGAAATGCACTAACCACTCGGCCATTTCCGGTCCCCAGATGCTTTTGACAATGAGCTGATTATGAAAACACTCAGACTGATAATGCAAGGGAAGACCGTCCAGATCCCAGTTTACGACTTTGTCACCCATTCCAGGTGGGCACTTGTCTTGGTTTTCACCGCTCCTGCATCTCTGCATATATTTAATTTAAGACTTTGCAGTTAGTTGCTTGCCTATTTGGAGTCTTGTCTTTTTAATAATTTGTAAGTCTTAAAGATTCATGACTATGACACATGTGCTGAATGTTTGTTGTGTTCGCTGTGTTCCAGGAAAGAGGAGTTTGTGACGGTGTATCCCGCCGACGTTGTCCTGTTCGAAGGCATCCTGATGTTCTATTCCCAGGACATCCGGGATCTCTTTCAGATGAAACTGTTTGTAGACACTGATGCCGACACAAGGTTGTCCCGTAGAGGTGTGTACTTTTGAGTATGTGGTGGTTGTGGGTAAAAGACCATTTACCCAAGTGCATTTTTTTGGCATTCAATTGCCCGTTACTGATGAAAGGTTGGGCTCTTTTTATTTTATTTTATTTACTCACACAAGGAAGTCAAGATTCACTCACTCGGTGCGTGTGCGACGTGCAGCTCACAGCTCTTTTTTTTAATTAGCAAATCGAGATTCAAGTGAGTTCCTCTGTGTCTGGCTACAGTTGAAGTTAAATGACGAATGACTCAGTTTCCATTTAAATCCATTTGTTCACTACAAATGAATCATCTTGATGAGTCATCTTTCTTGCATCACTATTGTTAGTCACTGGCAAAAGAGTATAATGTGAATTGTATCTTTTTGATTGCTCTTACTATTCACTTCTTTGTTTTGGTGATGTTTTTTGTTTCCAGTGTTAAGAGACATCAGTGAGCGTGGGAGGGACCTGGAGCAGGTGCTGACACAGTACATTACCTTTGTTAAACCGGCCTTTGAGGAATTCTGTTTGCCAGTAAGTGTCTTGAATAACTCTCCCACAATTTGTAGCTGCACACCTTTTATTATCTGTCTGTCTGGAATTATTGTCTTTGTTTGGTACTCACTATTGGACTTTGTGTCTCCCAAGACCAAAAAGTATGCAGATGTGATCATTCCACGAGGAGCAGATAACCTTGGTAAGACCTTGGTGGATAATGTTTCTTTACTTTTTGTATTCCGGCCGCTGGGCCTTGGGGATTATTTGATTTATAGTCTTTATGTCCCTTTGTATCATAAAATAATATAACGTTTTTCATCAATATTTCTACATAAACCTCAGATTTAATTTTTTTAATTAGTTATTTTATATGCAGATTAAGCTCGGATTTGAACTGTAAAATTGGACTTGTAATTTATATCCTTATATTGTGCTAAGTCTCCTGTTACCGTAATAAAAAAGATTGGCCATTGACATCCTTATATTGTGCTAAGTCTCCTGTTACCGTAATAAAAAAGATTGGCCATCGACATTGGAACTAATGATCACGACACATTTCTGCCATGAATAGATTCCATTTCTCTTGGATGTAAAGCTGTCCGTGTTTCTTTACAAAGTGGCTCGCCCGGCCCCGTTTAACCTGGACACGTTCTTTTCTTTCCCCTCGTAGTGGCCATCAACTTGATAGTCCAGCACATCCAAGACATTCTGAACGGTGGACTGAGTAAGCGTCAGAACGGCTGCATGAACGGCCACGCCACTCCTCGACAACGACGAACCTCCGAGTCCAGCAGCCGGCCACATTGACCTCGCCACACCTCTCTTCTCGGGGGAGAGGTGTGAGGGGGCAGTGCTGTAAATAACGCCTGTCAGCATCGATGTATTTAAGAGGGAAAAAATGGAACAAAAGAGATGCAAAAAGAATTGCAATGCCTTTATTATTATAACTACACTTGGTATTAGTTACTTTTATTGTAATTGTTGGACTTGATTTCAATTTGTGTCCGGGGTTAAAAATAACTGCCTCTTGCTTTTTTGCGATGAGACCATGGGTTGAATTGATGCCCCTCCCCTGTGTTTTGATTTTCCTCATCAATTTCACTTAAATTATTATAATTTTATTTTTATTTTTTTGGTATTTCCTACTGCACCGTGAAATTCTTTCAGATCATGAATAAAAGAGGGGTGACTGTTTCCCCCCTCCTGTCTGATTAAACTTGAGCTCCCTTGTGGCAATGGGAGGCGTTCAGGCCGGGTCTTGTTTGGAAAGTGCACTCTAAATTTCTGTTAATGACAATCTTGAAGGGAGTGCTCTCTACCCTTTCTGTCAGTGTTTGGACGTCCTTAGTTGTATTTTGATTTTGTAATGTAAAACAATACTGGTTTGTGGGACAAATTGGTTACCTCTTCATCATATTTAGTTTGCATAAAATCTCTTAACCCAACCCCACACTACGCAGTATTTCACTTCTTATTGCCATGACAAGAAAGACTGACCTGAAAATCTTGGGTAACTTACCCAAATGCTGAGACTGTTCATAAGATTAGTATTTTAATACTAATGAGAGTTATACTTGCTGAGAGGCAGTTTGTCCTTCTCAGTTAAAGGGTAGCTTTGCTATTTTTCAACCCAGGCCTTTTAAGATGTTTGCTTCAATCATTTATAACTTCATAGCACAACCTCCCTGAATGCTTTACTACTGAGAAACTTACCACTTAACACATGTTAAATATCCTTTAAAACAAGAAACTCACATTATAGTCACGTGACTATTTAAAATAAAAATAAAATTAAATCTAATACTACATTATGCAATTGCTGCAATACATCCAGAGCGCAACATTGGTTACAGCAGGTTGTCTGTCAGAAGCGATAGCAACTTCCTGTTTCTAGCTGATAAACCTGATAAAATGCATGGTTTGCAACCATTTTATTTTGAGATGACTTTAAGGCAAGATTGGTTTATATTTTCTGTTTTCAAAAAGAACATTTAATGTATTTTTAAGGTTCATTGGACTGCATTTAAGCACAGCGAGAAGCTGCAGAAGGGTAAGGGGTAAGTTTCTCCACAGTAAAGCATTCAGGGAGTTTGTGCTATGAACAGTTATTAATTATGGGAACCAACATTTTAACAAGGTCTGGGTTGAAAAAGGTCAAACTTATCCATGAAATGGCCGGATGGTATGCAATCAACTGTCGCCAGCTGAGCTCATTCATACAGCTATTCCTGTTGTGTGACTCAACTCATCTGGCCATCAGACAGAGAATTCCCTTAAATTATTAGTATTTTATATTAGTGTTTTGTAATGTACCCTAATTTATAATGCAACCTAATTTATAAAAAAAATGTTTTGCCACCACAAGACACTCAACTCTGCTACTTTGTGGTTACATATGTATGCTCAGGATCACACTACCAGTTTGAGTGCAGAGATGGACTTGCAGCAATACCCATCACGCCAGATCTGTGGTCGTATAAACTACAGATCTGCCACAGGGCCTCTGCTTATTTGCCTCAGGTATCAGGTTCATGTAAGTATCCACATTACAAACTGTTAATGATAGAGATTCTGTTTTCTATGCCGTGTACTGTATTTGTTGTTTATAATGCAATTTATGAGTGAATGGCTGATTTCTACTCAATGGTTTGTGGAGAATGACTGATGATGAATCGATTTGAAGGAGTCGAGTGATTCGTAACTATAAAGGATGCAATTGTGTATTGCTTAATGGTCAATAAACTGATGCAACCCAGTTTTTATGTTTGGTGTCATTACTGATCATGAAAGATGAGGGTGATGACTTACTATATGACAGCACCAGTAGAATAGACTCCACTTAGCGCGCTGCCATGCGCTCAGTGGCCAGCAGATGGCGCAACAGGCAACGGAAGTGCTCGTCGCGCACACGTAAAATTGAGCGAACGAGGATTCAAAATGGTGGTATGTGCGATGCCGTTAAACTCCCGTGTAAACAATAATGTGTTTCTCCGAATAAATGCTTAAAACTGACGCGTTGCTTCGCTTGTTGCAGAAATTCGGGCTTCAGTTCAAAGCCACTTTGGAGAACTTGACGAACGTGCGGCCGCTGGGGGAGGATTTTAGGTGGTTCCTCAAGGTGCCTGCGTTATATTTCACATGCCCCGTGTGAGCGTCAAACGCCTCAAGTGTTTTATTCTCGTGTTGTTGTTGTTGTTGTTGCCAAAGCACACGGTCGGTGCGAACGCCTTGCTACTGCAGTCCGCATAGATATTCAAATATAAACCTCTCTGTGCTGCTTGTTTCCAGAGAATGTTTATCTGGCTGTGGCTGCCATACAGTTGGTTGATACAGATGTACCTTATTGTAGGTCGCTTTGGACAAACGCGTCTGCTAAATGACAGAATGTAATGTCATCTAATTGTTTATGTTCTTTAGTTACATCCATTTATACCTAATGATCAGATACATTCTATCTTGTAACTGTATCTGTAATATACTGAATTGGAGAATATGCAGTCATGTGGTTATATAACTGGGTGTCTCTACTTGACGTGCGGTGTGTAGAATTTAGCGGCATCTAGTGGTGAGGTTGCAGATTGCAACCAACTCACTACCTGTAGGAGGAGCTACGGTGGTCGCGAAAAACGCGAAAGTCCCTCTCTAGAGCCAGTGTTTGGTTTGTCCGTTCTGGGTTACTGTAGAAACATGGCGGCCTCCGTGGAAAGGGACCTGCTCCCCATGTAGATGTAAACGGCTCATTCTACGGTAACGAACACACAAGGATTCTTATTTTCATGGGATTATACACTAATTAATACAGATTTATGAATATTATATTCCATTTCTGCCATGTCTGTTCCGCTAGATGCCACTAAGTTCTACACACTGCACCTTTAAAGTGCCAATCTCGAAATTTTGGCGTCACCTATGGCGAAAAAAGCGGTAATTGCAGGTGTGTTTCTGGATCACACTTCCCAGAGATCAAAACGGTGTCTCCTGTGTGATGTCAGTGAGTTGGTTTTTCCTCACTCACAGTTGCTTTGCTTTTTTGGCTGTTTGCCTTCATCTGAACATAGAAGTTGTTCCTTTTTCTTTGGATTTGCACTTGTTTTTGCACTGTTTGTTCGGCCGTAGTAAACGTTTAGCGAGTCTGTTCCGTTAGCTCTGCCTCCCCTCTCTGGTGGACCAACCACTGCTGGGTGATGGAAAATGTGACAAAACTTGTGATTTTTCCCAGGAATGTCGTCACAGACCCCCGGTTCTTAATTCTCAGAATACTGCAAATGAAAGGGCTTTCATCAGTGGAACATGGGCTCAGTCACCTTTGTGTTACATCATTCGGCAATAGATAGTGACTTAACAGACATTTATTTAAATGAAAACTTTGAGTTTGGCACTTTAAAACATATGTATTAATGTGAACATTCTTTTCAAACTCTCTTTATTCTAAGTTTTAGTTCTTCTTACAGGCAATCCCCATTTAATTTTGTTTAATGATTTAATGACTTATGACTATTTTTATCCGAAGTATTTTGTTTCCAGGTTTGTTAATTGTGATATTTTGCCAAATGTTTCAAGGCTTTGGTGTAGATATAGCCTAAATTATCTTTCTCTTGCCTCTCTATTTACTCAGATATATACTCAATACCAAACTTAAACCATGTTTTATCTCTGTTTGACTCAGCTTAAGTGTGGTAACTGTGGAGAGATTCCAGATAAATGGCAGTACGTGACCCTTATGGTAAGTACTATGTGTATTGATTCAGAATGCTCAAAAAAAGTTATTGAAACATAAGCGTATGCTTACTTGTCTTTAATCTGTTTAACTAGGAGAGTACACCACTCAAGGGAGGGCGAGGTGGAGCGAGCATGGTCCAGAAGTGTAAACTTTGTTCGAGGGAAAATTCTATCGGTAAAAATTCGAAGACCTTTATTATTTTTATTTAACCAGGGAACATCTGTGTAACTTGTGTATTTTTGTTGAAAAATCAGACAATTATGTACCCTGAACGTATAGATTTTTCTTCACAGATATCCTTGGAGACACAATAACATCTTATAATGTAAGCCAACACATTACCTGTACCTTGTTTTTGGGCAAATATTTAAATGCAATCCCTTGGAACAGTGCTATTTTGTGTATGTTAACATGACATACTGTAACATGTTTTTTTGTACACTAATGTCTACCTAATCCTACCTTCTTTCTACTTTTTACATTTTGGAACAAGATTGGCAGCATTTTGAAACGTAGCGCTCTTTGTTTCAGCTACTCACAACATCATCTTCTATCTTTCTCATGGTGCTGTGTCTGCTGTCTTGAAGGCTGAGGACAGTGAGCGCTTTAAGACAGTGGTGCAGTTTGAGTGTCGAGGTCTGCAGCCGGTTGATTTCCAGCCACAAGTGAGAGCCATTGCTTGAATAGATATTATACATATTATACATGCACATAGAGATCGTACACATTCGGATACATTTATGTATTGCATATGTGTTACAAGTGAGGTTTGGAATCGAATGACTCTGGTGTGCTGTGTGCGTTATTACTTAAGAAATAAAAGGTGTCCTTCTTAAATCAACAAATAATGTCATGTTTTAAGTCATTACTTCATGAGGTGGACATGTTTATGTTGTCATGCAGTGTTGCGATTTTAGTGTTTTCCTTGTTTTAATTCCTAGGCTGGCTTTGCTGCAGAAGGAGCAGAGTCTGGAACAAAATTTCCTGAAATCAACTTACAAGAGAAAGTACGTTTTATGGAATATATTTGATTACTAGGTTTGAGTTGGGACAGTTACATATTTTAAGTATTAATTTTATTACTACTACTGTACTAGTTAATCCACAATATCTTGATGATTGTGACTGGTTTCTCTCATTAATATCCATTACAGGTACAGGTATGTCTCATCTGTTCATTCTAACTTTTTTATTTTTTATTTTCAGGATTGGACAGACTATGATGAGAAGGTCAAGGAGTCGGTGGGCATTTATGAAGTCACACACCAGTTCATTAAGTGTTGAAAACCATATCTGCCATATCTGACCAAGTGAAGATGGTTATGAGCATCCGGCCAAATATTCATGGGGATGCTCTCGCAGTTGACTAATTTGACCAGTTTCTGCAGCGTCATTTGTGGAACTTGAAGCTGTTTGCCTTAACTGGGTGCGATGTTCATCAACACATCTGGGATTGAACAGTACGGACCAGGATTTTTCACTGCCTCAATAAAATTGGAAAGTGAACAACATTGTGTTTTTGTTTGATTTTATATGGTTACCAAATCCAAATGCAGTACATATAAAGAACTTTATGGAATATCTTTGCAAATGTGATTACATTTGCAAAAGTACATACAGTACGTGATACCAAGACCAAATAAACATACAAAGCAGTGGAGGGAAGAAACAACGAATATGACGATACTGTACATAGGAGCGCAATAGTTTAGAAAATGTAATTTTTATTTGAATTGAATTTGAAACAATGAAAGTAACCCTACTGTTACAATATTATATAATGCAATATAATTGTAAATATTTACTACTAATCTGCCACTGCTACTGCCACTTAATTTTCCTAATTGGTAATCATATTTGTGAAGAAGAAGAAGAAGAATTTTTTCTCTTGAAACGCCGGTCCGGCATAACGGGAATTTCCAAATCGGAAGCTCGTAATTCCCATTTCGCCCGTGACTTGAACGCCGCGCCTGGACCCGCCGTCCCCGGATCGCCCGCTGTTTGCGAAACTGCCCCGGTGCATTGTGGGATATGTGTGTGAGCAAAGGTACACTTTGCAATGTTGTGTCACTTCTGCCTCTTCCCCGTCTCTCCGCGAACACCAGCGTGAAAACACCAGTCATGGCTCCTCAGGACAGGAACAGAGTTTTTGTCATTGGCGTGGGAATGACAAAGGTAAATGTGACGCATTTAACTTGTGGAAGGTTAGTTAGCTGAGAAAGTCAGGTTTAGCGCACATATAGACACATATTAACACATATAGACACATATTAACACATATAGACATATATTAACACATGTAAACACACCTGAGTTGTACATGATGCCCAACATCTTGCATCAGGCAGCTGTATCTTAGACAGATGCATCTAATTTCATAACCTTTCCGCACTAAGATAGAGTCTAAAGATAAGATCGGTTTTATTTATGCGTAGAAAATGTAATAATGCACATAATGTTATTTTATCCGTTGGCTGCGTGTTTAATCTCAGTCCAGAGATCATGGTCATAATGCTGTCGAGCACTGTGTTAAGGGTCAAATAGACATATTGCCACGGATGGGTCAGATTACATTGAAATGTCGTGTATGTGTACCTTAAAGTGGTAATCCGTAACAATTTTTGTTTAAAAAAAAAAAATCAAAAATCCTGTATTTCATACTTTATTTAGCTGGCACCTTTTTCCAGAGACAGCCGTTTCAATGTAGTCGCATTATGTGCTCCTCTGTACGCCTCTACGCTTGGTGGCGGGGTCCGCCTTTCCCGGCAAGCATGCAAAGATCAGCCAAGCGCCAAGTGAAAGGTGAATTTTATGGGGCGGCGTAGCAAGTCGTGGCCAGCAAACTGTCGATACGGGCAATGAGTAACAAAAAAGGACACCGCGGCCGCCTCGAGCGTGCAAGGAAAATGAAACGAATCGATCGATCAGAAGAAATCAAACGTTGGAAAAAACGAGAGGGAAGACGAGGGTAAATCCTGGATGTTGAAATAAACGTTGCAGTTTAAAATGGAATTCTGGGATTTCTAGATTTATGATAGTAATCCACCCAACACAGACCTGTAACCTATGTGTGCTAACCTATTTGTAACTGGTCGCAAATGACGAGACTCCCAAAAATGATCAAATCAGTATACGTGATACTGAGTAGTGTAGAATTACCCATTTACCCAGCAATTCTAAATTCTAAACAATTCACAGATTAAGACATAAGATCGTTTAGAATCCTGAAGTGTTACTTTAATTACAACAAAACATTTATAATGTGTGTAGTCTTCAATAAAACTTAAGATAAAATTCAAACCTTATGTTTACGTTCATAAGGTTTGATTTTCCAGCTGTGATGAGTGATCATCTGTGATGTAATGTTAAAGGACCATAGTCTATTTGACACTAATTGATAATCTTTGTGAAGTTGCAAAGCTCTTGATAAAATGTTTACAGCGGAATTAGCTTTGTATAGACATGGTGATATCGATATAAAAATCACAAATTTAGAATGTTTTTTTGCTCTTTTAAAAATTCTTGTAGAATCTCTCCAAGACCAGGTGAACATTGTTGGCGAAACGAAATTAATTTTACTAAAGTCTGTTTGTGCTAAATGCTAATGCATTTTAAAGTAACAAAGGAATCATCTTTTATTTGTTCTTCATTTGTTTTCTAGTTCCAGAAGCCCGGAGCCCGGGAGGACTTTGACTATCCTGATATGGCAAAGGAAGCAGGTGCTAAATGCATTGTCATATCCTAGTTAGCTCAGTCTTACATCATAGTAATGCATTTAAATATGGAACGGGGCATGTTATATATAGACTAAAATGAGTTTGCCTCTTGTTTTGATTCAGGACAAAATGCCTTAGCAGATGCAGGAATACCCTACTCTGCCATTGAGCAAGCCTGTGTAGGGTATGTCTATGGTAAGTTGACATGTTGACATGACCATGTGTTGGTTTGCAATATGCTGTACTGAGAATATTGTTTATATTGCTATTGGTGCATTGTATGTCTGTCCATCTAGGCATGTAATACTCGCATGAAATACTTTTTACTGTTCTTTTCCAGTACCCATAGGTGTCTATACGTATATACAGTATCTAGTACAGTATAGTAAGTATACCTGCTGTAGTTCTCACCCCTGACCATGTCCCATTTCTCTAGGAGATTCCACTTGTGGCCAAAGGGCCATTTACCACAGCCTGGGCTTGTCTGGGATTCCTATTATTAATGTCAACAACAACTGCTCCACTGGCTCCACAGCTCTGTTCATGGCACGTCAGCTGGTGCAGGGAGGTGAGTTGGGCAGGAAGCCCATTCATATTAGATTCACAAGGTGGTGAAATTGTATTCACACAGCTTCATTGGCAAGCCACACCTGCTTAATTAAATGAGAGAAATTGGTAAACATGTGTTTTAGTAATTCATAATTATATATTAACTGTTACCAGGAACTCATACTACATACATTGCTATCAGGTTTTTCAGAGTATTGTCTGAATACAACTACGCGTACATGGTTACAGTATTGGATCAATACTGGTACTGGTATCTGTGCATCCCTCTAATGCAATGGAAGTCTAGAGTATGCAACCTTTCTTAGACCTTTCTGTCTCGTCGCCTGAACGGAAACCAGTTAAAACTATTTATGTATAATTGATCTAATAAGAAACTAGCTACTACTAGGCGTACTACCTTTCACACATTTAAATGTGATTAGTTTATCCATAGTTAAATGTAAATTACGCAGATATCTGTGTTATGTTGCCTGCAAGCCTTGCAGAATGCATATGCTTATACTGTATGTCCATGCAGAACAATATAATTTAAAAAATCCCATTTTCTATTTAATGTGCTTTCACAAAGTAAAACACAGAAGAAATTAAACTAAGACCCAATGTTTCTTTGTCACACACACACACAAATAAACACAGGGGAAAATGCACCATAAAATGACTGTGTATAAAGTATAGGTACTGTAGCAGGTAAGAGGGATATAATTTATTCTATGCATTCAAACTGAACATTTTTTATCAGGCCAAATTTGCTTGCACACCTCAAACCTTTGCTATTCATGAGGTCCATGCATTCTGATTGCCTATTAAACTGCATTCAAATCTCTTATTTGGACCCAAATTCACATAGCTCTTGAGAGGAGAGAGTGGTGGTAGAAAGCACATATTTTCTGTGAAGTATGCGTTTGCTTGGGCCTCCACTGGAGTGTTTTTCAACTCTCATTGCAGGGCTCTCTGACTGTGTGCTTGCCCTTGGGTTTGAGAAGATGGAGAGGGGCTCCTTGTCCTCTAAGGTAGTAAACAGTTGATTGTATATGTGTACTTGTCTTTGTAGTATGTGTGCTTTGTAATAATACTTGATTTGAGATTTGAGATTTGAGGTTAGGCCGCTGAATATGGATGAATTGGTTTCTACGTCCTGCCTACTAGTACATGGACAGGACCAATCCCATGGACAAGCACATGGAAGTGATGATCAACCGCTATGGGATCGCTGCAGCTCCGGCAGCACCACAGATGTTTGGAAATGCCGGCAGGGAACACATGGAGAAATATGGTGAATGATTCATAAGTGTGTCTTATGTGCCATTGATTTTAGGAATGTTGTTCGCAGGTTCTGAAACGATGTAGTATGAAACTTGCATTGTGATCAAAAGGAGTGCTTTTATTTTCTAAAGAGCGTTGTTGGCAAAGTTAGCACTTTGTGTTGTGCATTAAACATACTATTTGTTAATACTTTTTTTAAATCTTTTCTAGGCACTAAACCCGAGCACTTTGCCAAAATTGCATGGAAGAACCACAAGCATTCCACCAATAATCCGTAAGACCCAGTTTTACAATATGGTTTACTATTCCTCGTACACATATGGTTATTAGTCTATTTATATGATTCATATTCAGTATTTCAGTCTGTTATCTAGGAATTATGCTGATGTTTAAACAGACAATAATAAAACCAACCATGCGACCAGTCTAACAAAATCTCCAAATTAAGGTTAGCGATTAACATTTTGCGTGTTGATTCAAAAACAACGTGAGAAGGGAAATATAACCAGTTAAAAGTTAATATGCAAAATATGATAAGGGTTATCGCAACCAGCTCACCTTTACAGGTACTCACCCCTGCGCCATCTGTGAGCCAGTGGCATCGCTCTCTCCTTTCCCTCCCTCAAGGCACCTCCCTCCAAACTGGGCCTGATTTGAGCAGCTTCTGCGGGTTTTCAAATGGGCACCCCCCTTCCTCGATGTTTCATCGATTTAAGCCTGTGACATCTTAGGGGGGCTCGACGGTAGAGCCAGCATCCTGGTAGTACCCCCGCTGTCCACCACTCAAATCTATGATCTTGTTAGCCCGCCACCAGGTTGGTTCTGCCACCACTTATTCTGCTTTATCCAGATCCACCGGGATGCTGCCTCTGCCTGCTTGGTGATGCTGGCTACCAGCCGCTTCATAATCGGGTCTTCAATCCCAAGCAGTCCAAGAGCTCTCCAGAGCGACTTCCTTGCGAAGCCCCTGCAGCCGACTTCCACCGGCAGGTTCCAGGCCTTCCATTCATTCCGTTGGCTCTCGAAGATGAGGGCTTGATATTTCGTTAGCTGTCGCTCTGCCCTCCATCCTCTCTTCCCAGGGCACTGTAAGTTTGATAAGCACCACCTGCTTGGTACCTTTAGACCAGACAAGAATATCGGGTCTGAGGCTAGTGTGGGTTATCTCCTCTGGGAATCTGAGCTGCTTCTTAAGGTCCGCCCGCATCGCTTGCTGTGGCCAGGACCCCTTTGCTCCTCATCTCTGCTGTTGCACTCTCTCCTGCCCTGAGAAAGTAGATGAAACGAGGCCCATTAGAAAGTTGTTTTGGCTTCTTTCTTGTCTACTCCACACCAGCAGCCAGCTTTGTTAGAATCTGCTCATGCTGCCTCCGGAATTTCCCATCCGCCAGACTTGACCGACACGAGGAGAGGACATGCAACCCCCATGTGTGGAGGTTTGATGGAGTAGGCAGGACATCATACACGGATCACAACAGAAACTTGATCCGGTGTCCTTTCATGCTCCATGTCCTGCCAGGTCAGTGCCCTCTCTTGCACGCTCTCCCACCTCGTCCAGCTGCCCTGCTTGTTCATGGCTACAGCCTTGACATGTCGGTTTTCCTCCTCTGCCTTGCAGACCTCCCTCTGCACCATGCCACATCGCTTCTTCGGGTCGGCCTTATTTCATCTTTTTCAGCTTCTCAGGAAATGTCATCCAGGTTTCCGCTTGACTGAGCGTCTCCTTCACACTCTGCCTGTCATTGAGGTCCGCCCTGTACCACTTCCCCAAGCTCTTCATGGACTGTTGGACTGATGTCCTCTCTGTTCTTAAAGTGAAACTGATCCTGGACACGCCCGCTCCTCAGTACCAGGCTTCTGGATCTTCTGAACTCCATCCTTGCCCAATTGGTGAGCTCAACCAAGTCCTCCAAAATCCATCTCCCTTCAGGTGCTGATTTTGCTGTGATGGTGAGGTCGTCCATGAATGCCCTGATGGGCACCTGTTGGATGCCGCTTGCCAGTATTGTGCCCCGACGTAACTTTACTCTGCTGTCTTGACAAGAAGGTTCATCGCTGTGGAAAACAGAATCACTGAGATTGTGCACTCAGTGACAATGCCCACCTCCAGTCTGTCCATTGCTCTTGGACATGGTAGGTCTTCAGTGTTGTTTCCACTAGCTTGTGAGGTAAAGAAAGAAATCCAAGCATGTCCTTCCCAAACCCTGTCTTCATCATGTACATCCTTACTGTTATTATGGTCCAACAAAATATATTTTCGGGAATTCAAAAGCAAAAGTCAATCTAGATGTAAATGTACATATATGGCATGTAGTGTATGATTGCTGGTAGTATGTGGTTGTTTTTTCATTTGACTTTGATTGTGTGTGTGTTTTTGTGCGTGTTTACATTTGTGTGTGGCCGTGCGTGCAAATGTAGGTACTCCCAATTCCAGGATGAGTATAGTCTGGAGCAGGTCATTAAATCCAGGAAGGTTTTCGAGTACCTGACTCTGCTACAGTGTTGGTAAGAGAGCCACAGGCTTGTAGCACAACCACTAAAATGCTTTTGAAATAATTTTGAAAGTCGAGAAAAATAGATAGAATATTCTGTGAAGCTGAGGAAAAAAAAAAAAAAAAAAAAAAAAGTTTTTTCAAGG
>OMKR01073557.1:0-24565 GCA_900302355.1 Cyttopsis rosea
GATGAGCACCTTGTCTGTCGGGGCGTCCCTGCTGCTGCCTCCTCTGAGGGAAAGAACAGAGCTGCTTCACTCCCTCCTTCCTCAGGGCCCTGTGAGCTGGACAAACCTTTCCAAAGGACAGGTACGTAGCCTGAGGTGCTTTTGCATAAATCAGGGGTCTCAAACTCAAATGTCCTGGGGGCTGATAATCTTGATACATCCAGACCTTCTCCTCCACAAATAATGTGAGCAGGTATCCTGTCATTAATATAAGCTTATTTTTTCCTCATGTCAAGCGTCTACAGTTGGACATGGTACTGAATAGCCTCCAGGAGCAAAGCCACGTGGCAGCTCTACTTGGCTACAGCGCTGCTGGTGAGCTGATGGCTCAAGGACACTCCTCAGGCTGCACCGTCACCGAGCAGCCGTCGTCCTCGCCCGGACTCCCTGAGGCCTGCGACCATCTGCCCCTGGCAAAGGTTCTGCTCACAACGCTGCTCGTCAGTATTGGCTTCTACACGGTATGGGGCAGGGACAACTTGTCTCTGTTTCATTTAGAATAGGATAGGGAAATGTAAAGCCTGCCTGACATTCTGGCCGATTATATAAACGCAACATGTTAAAGTATTCATTTTGCTAGTGTGAGGGAGAGGGTGTGCACCGGTTGTTTTATGCTTCGTGTGCCTGACTATTTATTTATTTATTTATTCATTCATTTTTATTATGTCATTCAGACTCTTTTTTTTGTGTGCATGTGTGTAGGAGGAGGCGCTTGGTGAGCTGGAGAAGAACAGCGACAAGCAGCAGTCAGGTCAGAGTGAGACACAGACCGATGCCCCCTCTCACTTTCATCAGCTCCTGTCTTCTCTACATAAGCACTTGTTTGCCCACTGCTGCAACTACACCAGCTCTGAGGTACGCTTGAGAAACTGCATGTACAACCTCCAGTGCCTTGAAAAACCCTGTTTTCACATAAAAGATTGACAGATGTTCGATGGGGTTCGAAGGTTAGGTTTCTGGGCCACTCAAGGACATCAATTCTTAATTGGAATCCACTCCAGCGTTGCTCTGGCAGTGTGCTTTGGGTCGTTGTCCTGCTGAAAAGCCACTTCCTTCTGCTGAAAAGCATTCCCATCACATGATGCTAACACCAGCACATTGCACAGGATGCTGTTACCTGGCTGATTGTTAATTTATGGCACACATACAGTACCACTCAGTGTTCAAGCCAAAAAGTTCCACTTTAGCCTCATCAGACCACAAGACTATCTGTCACAACCTTGCAGTATCTCCCAAGTGATTTTTTTAAATTTTCTTTATGGCCAAAGCTATGTCTTTTTTTCAGCAAGGGCTTCTTCCTTGCCACGCTTCCGTAAAGGCCCTTGTTGTGCAATTCCTTGGAGCTTGTTGAACCATTAACATCAAGTTCAATCTCCCCATGACTTCCCCAAACTCGGAGTGACTGTTGTCACCACAGTAACCTCTTAACAAGTGAGAGGCTCCCTTAACAAGTCTAGAGGAGTCGTCCTGTCCTTTTCGTTTGACGTGATGTACAATGTTTTGTAGATCAGCTGGGGGAAGAAATCTACTTGAATATATAAAAAAAATTATGGAAAGCATGTTGGCAACATGTGGAAACTGTTTTGGGGGCTAGATACTGTATATGATATAGTGCCCAAGCTATTATTAATGGATCAATACTGTTTTTCTAGTTTTTTCTTTTGCTACTGGATGACTGAGGTGTGACATATTTCACTATTCTGCAGGCTGACTGCAGTACAAGATTGCTCCAGAATCACTTGAATATGCTGCTTCCCTATGCTTGTGAGACTTTGAGGAGGTCCACTGCATTGCTGAAGGAGAGCTCCTTGGACAAGAACATAATTTTCAAGCTGCACAGTAAGTACTAAGAACTATTTGCTCTTTGACATTTAAATTACAGCTCAAACACACAACGCTAGCCATTCATCATATTTGAGACACACAGATGTCCCACTGTGCTTTAGTGCTGGTTTAAGCAAGCTACAAATAACCTGCTTTTAAATTGATTGTTCTGCAAGTCTATTTTTCTTTTTTTCCATCGTAACCCAGTGAATGACACTTTGAATGACACTTAAGGAAGGAAATACAAATGCACAACCTTTTTCTAATACGGAAACTGCTTGTTTGAGGTGTAAAGGTGGTCTTTTGTTTCTTATTCCTTAATATAATTGTCACTGCCATAATCATAACCCCTTCTCTCTACTTGCCCCCCCCTAGTGGTGTTATTCAGATCAGTGGCGGGCAGCCTGCTGAGCCAGGTGGTGCACTCTTTGCTGCTGATGCCCATAGATGTGGTGCGACCCCTGCTCAGCCATCTGTTTACCCTTCTTGAGCAACTTAACGGCTTCAACAGGCTGTTACCTGACACAGTCTGGTTGGAGCAGCAGGAATTGGTGATGTATACCCATGAAACGTGCGTAGGTCAGTGGAACTGTGACTTTCCTGATGCTTTTGGCATTCTCAAGCTATTGCAACCACAACTATTGTATTGATAAAATGGCATTCTTAACTTTCAGATACAACTGAAGGGACAACCCCATCGATTGAACACCAGGAAGATGATAGCAGCTGGCTATGGCTTCTTGACCTGGAGCGGTCAGTTGCACTGGTGATTGGCCGCTGCCTTGGTGGGATGCTGCAGGGCTCAGCTCCCTCCTTCCCAGAGGACGTTTCAGAACCTTGGCTATCAAGTGCCATCCTCAGGAACGGCCTAGAGATGGACTTTGAACAGCTGGGTAGTGACATACTGCTTTTGGTCCCCAATTCAAATATTTTATTTTTCAGAATTTTTTATTTTGAATGAATGATTTTGATATATTAGTGGGAGGATCAGGTTTTCATAGACTCTGCTATCAGTTACTTTTAAAACTGTGAATACCAACCAAATATATTTTCCAAGTGATATTGTAAGTGAATTGCTAAATTAAAAAAAAAGTTAAAAAATATCTAAACCTACCATAACCAGTCATGTTTCCTTCTAGACCTACCTTAACCAGCCATGTGTATTATATCCTCACCCACAGAGTCTTGCATGTTGTGGCTGACAGACATGGTGCTACTGGGGAGTAGTGACACCAGGCTTGCAAAGTTGAGACAGAGTATGGAATCTACCACCTTGCTGGATCTGGCTCTGGGCTCCTCCCAAGAACCTGCCAACGGCCTGTGGCAAAAGATGAAGGACTATGCTATTAGCAGAGGTATGTTTGTGTGGGTGTGTGCACACAAATTAGGCCTGTGTCTAAATGGATGTTTATAGTTTCTGAGTAAAGTTTGTAATGACTTCTTAGCTTTATATTTATGGTACTGTTTATTTATGCATTAAAACTAAATTGTAAAAAATAAGAATATTGAGCACCAAAGCTGATCAGTAGATTCTTTGAGTATACTTTTTCACAATTAAGGATACAAGTTAAATTCTTATTCTCTGTGGGAATTTTTATTTGTCTGACTGCACATCCCTCATAAAGCTGTGTGTGTTTTATTTTGTGAAAACAGATTGGGAGAGTGGAGGTTCTTCTGATGACTGTCTGTTAGAGACAGTTTGTCACTGCGTCCTTGCCGTTCTTCTCAAACACATTGGTCTGCAGGAGGAGGCCTGTAGGCAGGACAGGTGAGAAACAAAAACTTGGAAATTACTTGTGTCCAAGCATTTAAATCCTGTAAATGGTGACCCTTCAACAATATTAAGACTTCTAATGAGTTTTCTTATATCATGTTCTATATTAAAGATGGACTTTCCTGTTTAATTTAGCTATAATGGTGTTCTATTTGTGCTTTAGTGTTTCCAAAGTGATTCCAAATCTATAATGTAATATATGTGCAATGATAATTCATTTGTCCTTTCTAGGTATGAACCTTCTGAGATGCTGAGAGAAATCTTTGAAACGGTCTACAAAATCAGAGGTATTCTGTTGGCCCACAAAGACTCTGTGGGAAGCACAGCACGTTCAAAGACGCAGACTGACACAACACAGGTATTGCTATAAATATTGTAATGTGTGATGTGGGTATTAAATAGGTAACAAATTGAATGGCTTGCTATGTAGTTTATTCAGTCAAAGATAATCACAAAATCTTACATAATAATATAGTTGAGCAATGTATAATTTTATCCCTGAGAAAAGGACAGTGGTGAAAAATATTAAATTCTGTACAGATTGTGGAATATATAGTTTGAGTACATGTTGACACTTGCATGATAAAATATTAATGATCTTAAAGGTTTTTGCCTCCCTTGTCCTGCAGAGCTCTCAGGCTTCTGAAAGTGTGAACACCCAGGACGTAGACTCCTCAGGAGGGCAGACTCAACAAGATCCTTTGCTGCTGGTAGGAGGTCAATGGGGTCAGCACACCCCCACAGACACATCGATGTCGCCGGACGGAGACACATTTGCAGTGAACAGTGAAATGTACCTGTCAGGTAAAAAACACACTATCTTTGGCTAATTTCTATCAATTCCCAAATGGGATTTGCAATCAGATAAGCCAGATCACATACCGAGGTGGTCAGGATTGCATTGCGATTGGATTTCATACGTATGCGCATGGACAGCGATCTGCGCACAATGTGGCACAATGTCATTAAAACCACACCCCAGGCCCCGGAGATGGTCGTGTAGGTGCGAACAAAACTGCTCAAAATATATGTTCCCCCTTCCCCCCACATAATGTTCGAGTTGAGCGCTCGCCTCCACTGTGTGCTCCTCAACGTATTATTACCACTACATAATATTTTAAACAAATGGAACAGAAAGCCTTGTCTCGTACACAGGGCCATTTTACCTGGTATGTATGGGTAAGTATGTATAATATTTTGCGCAAACATGAAATCCAAACATCAAGTGTAATCGAGGCCTTATTCTAGTTTATGTTTTTGATTTATTTTTCTTGCTACAATGTACAGTTGAGCAATTAACAAAGGCACTCCCACATGTATTAACTCAACATTTATACATGTATCAGATAAATCTATAAATCCTCTCTGCTCTCTACAGAAGTACTAGAGTCTTTCATGGCCACCCGGGAGGCCATGCAACTACAGCAAAATGTAACGGTGTATGAGTCTTTTGGCACTTCCAACATACCCAGCAACATGGAAAGCCCCACCAGCCTAGAAAGAGAGGCCCAACCAAAAAAGCTGGAGAGTCTTGAAGGCCTGTCTTTCCAGGACGCCTGTCGTCTGGTGGTGTCCCGCTGTCTGTTTCTCCTGTTGGGTGTTAGACCTGCATGGGTGGAGCCCGGTCATTGGGAAAATGTACAGGTTGCAGACATTAAAGTCAGGTAGGGTTTTCAAATTAGGTTGTCTAATCCATTTTAATTGATTTTCATTAGTTAGTTTCTATTTTCAATGTACGCATATTCCTTTAGGAAATTCTCAGATGAATCTCTACCTCCATCCGAACCCAAGATGAATATTGAAAGTAGGAAACAGGCAAGTCCTGCATAGTAGAAAATTGTTGTTCACACTGCGCTACACTATGCTCCTCTATCGGTATTAATATGTCCTTTTGGTCCCATACAGCAAGATCAGCCCCAAATATCTCCTGGATCTTTCAAGAGTAAAATGGGTGAGTAGTGCTAGATTTTGCTTGTGCTAAAGAGAAAATGACTTTAAAGATACAGTATTGATGGTGGATGTACATTTTTTAAAATTGTACAATGTATGTGAGGTTGGCAACATTTTATTTGCCTGTCATGCATTGCATCCACATAAAAGTTTAATGTACTTTTGATAGATATGCAAAATTTCACTCACATTTACCCCATTTTCACAATAGTGAAAGTAAATTTCCAACAAAAGGAGAAAAAACAAGCAAACCAAACATGACTGTACTTGGCTTTTCCATGTTTTGTATTATTCAGGCCTGCCTTTGTGCTCTTTGGACATTGTGAAAAACGCCTGGGACCGGCTGCGCCAGTGCATCAGCCCCACTGCCCCCATAGCCCCCAGTGGCACTGATAACTTGGACATCCTCAGCCAGCTCTCCAACTTTCTGGGAGAAGGCCTGGTTCAATCTGCTCCCCCTCAGTCTCCACCTCCGGGGGTTGAGACATCTCATCAGGCTGACCCCAGAGCCATTATCAAAGCCATAGTCCATCAGCAGCAGCGGGCTGAGGTAATGGCTTTGTTTAAATTAAGTTTTAAGCAACCAATTGATTAAAAATACTTAATAAACCAAACTAAGAATCATATAGTTGTAGGTCTGTTTACACGTATAACATTATAATGGGTATACCACTTATTAGAGATTAAAGGATAAGTTTGCCGTTGTTCAACTCATAAATAAATTATTGAAATAAATTATTATTTATTAAAATCTTGGTTCCCATCATTTATAGCCGTTCATAGTATAACCTTGCTGAATGCTTTACTACTGAGAAATCTACTGTTCTGCTCTTGCTTCTCATGGGGTCTAAATGCAGTCCAAAGGGGCAAATCTTAAATCTGATTTTCGAAAATGGAAAACTCACAATATAGTCACATGTGTATTAGTGTATTCTTTAACATGTTTTCAATAACAGTAATATCACATTTTATTTAAAACTGCTTTTTGAAATTGCCACAGTACACCCAGATTGTAACTTTGGTTACAGCAGGTTGCCAGTAGTAGTGGCGCAGCTTCTTGTTTCTTATATTAGCGTAGATTTATTGACTCTTTTGCGTAGTGCAAAGAGGTCTATAAAACATGATAAAGTGCATGATTTGCAACCATTTTTTGCTGGTATAAAAATTGTCAGATTATATTGTGAGCTTCTCATTTTTGAAAATAACACTTTGCCCCATTGGACTGAGAACCTGCTGCAGAGCAGTGAGTTTTCCAGTAAATGTTCAGTCAGGTCGTGCTACAAACAGTTATAAATGATGGGAACCAACATTTTAATAAGGCCTGTGTTGGAAAATAGTGAACCTATCCTTTAATCAAAGTGCAGTTTGAACCATGTCCCTTTGCCTTATTTTGCGACAGGTACGTCTTGAGGCCCTGCGTCAAATGTCTTCCTTTCTGTCAGAGACAGAGGAGAAAAATGGAGACACCACAGTATCGACACACTTTTCTGGCCTGATGCAGTCAGTGCAGCTGCAGTTTCTCTCTGGCTGCTTTGATCTGGGAACCACCATCATCAGTTGTGAGCCTTGCGCCAACAAGATGAACCACTACACGGTACACTTTGTTCCTAATATTTATTTGATTTTGACATTATAAAATATTTCTGTTCATATGACCATAATCTAATCCCTCTGTTCTTGAATCAGTCTGGCACTCAGTCTGCCACCTTGGGCACACAAAAAGACCTCAAATCTGCAGCGCACAAGCTGTACCAGCAGCTGGTACATCTCCTCAGACAGAAGGTCTCGTTGGAAAGAAAACATACAGGTTAGAAGGTTCATGTGTTCCAAATCTATTTTAATTCTATCCAATACACTTCCCAACATATAGATTAGTTTCTGCACAATTTGTTTTGATTAGTTTGTGCTGTTAACCCCTTTGGCTCTCCCAATCACTTCTAGGGTCATGTCAGCACCTTCTCTTAGTTATTGTATTTGCACTGAACTTCCGGTACCAACCTGCTGAGCTAATGTTGGTTGTCAAGTGTGGCATCCTTGAGATCCTATCTATGCTGGCGGATGACACCTGTGTATTGATGAACCAGAGCTTGTTTGCATCTCCCGCTCCCGTGCTACTGAGGGGGTCCATCAAACTAGCCTGTGCTCGGCTTCTCCACATATTGACACTATCAGCAAGGTGAGATGTCGTGTCATACAGTAACTACTATGACATTGTGCATGTCATTATTACATTTTTAGAAGATGAATGTATGTTTTGTTTTTTGTTTTTGTTTTTCCATCAAATGGCAATTTGTCGTTTCCCCACAGCTTGTATGAGAAAGCACTTCCTGTGGATGTGTCTATAGTTCTAATGGAAGTGATGTTTAAGCAATTGCAGAGTCTGTTGAACACGTACCAGCAGGTAGCAGAGAGGGGAAACACCGAGGACTCACAAGATGGTGAGACAAAGTTAAAATGAATTTCCAAATCCCTCTTTATCCAGAGCCAAACAGTTGAGTTTGCTTCATAAATGAAACTAAAGGATTCAAGATTTCAATATTCTTTATTGTCACATGCGGTACAGTGCAGAGAAATAATAAAGGGCAAACTCCGAAGGCTGTGCAAAACCAAGAAAGAAGAAATAAATAATAATAGTAATGTAATCTAAAGCAGGAAAAAATATATACACAAGAAAGCAATACATTATTAAAAAATATCCATAAGAAAAATACTGTATATGTGTGTAATATTTAAGAGTACAGTATGTACATTATGTTTATAATTCTGGTTATGTATGGGTACAAGGTCAATAAAGCATTTACTTCCATGTAGGGAAAGGGGCGGTGCTCCACACCAGCCGAGTGGTGGAGTCTCAGTTGGGAGACTTCCTGGTGATTCTGAGGCGTACGCTATCACTGAGAGTGATTAAAATGGACTCTACCACTGAGAAGTGGATCAATCCACTTATGTCCATGATCTCCCATAAGAGCTCTTTTGGTAAGAACACATAAATGATCTTTAGAATGTATGAAGCCGCGATAAGAGAAATTATTTTACATCCCTCCGTCTTTTTCTTTCTTCTAGGATTCCCACACTTGAAAAGCCTCCGAACCAAACTTCTCGCCTTCCATATTTTAGAACGATTGTTGCCTGCTTGTACTGAGCCAATTCACATTCAACAGGTACCGCTTAGTGTCATACAACTCAATACACTGTTTGAATTTAATGTGAGTATGAGTATATTCTTTTTTTTTTCGTCTTCTAGATTGTTGAAAAACTCTTTCGACTCATGTCCATTTGTATGTGGGAAGAGCCATTCGATGAAACAAACCACGAGGTGACAGATGAAAGACACAAAGAGGTAATATATACAAACACCCTGTAAACATGAGGTAATGTGTTTTTATATCTGAAGACAGTAAATAATACTAGACACATTTCACACACATTTAATCTCCACATGGTTTTTGTTTGTATTTATTAAATTACATTCATATTTGGAAAATTGTTGTCCATAATTAACTAACTAATTAACATTTTTAATGAGTTAAAAATATTCTTATGACACAATGCCTACAAAATGTTCTGAAGCTGTTTTCAGACCAATCTACTATCTGGTACTCTACCCATCTACTGTGTGACCATGTCAATCATTTGGTAATCCTTCTTATAATAATTATTTCTAATCTCTGATTATTTTGTCATTTATTTTTTATTAAGGGTGGCATGTAGTATTGTATATTTAATTCCATAAACATTTCATAGTATCGCCGGCTTGTGACTTGAATTTTTCAGAATAATCCCAGAGGTTACGAATGTATTCCTTTTGAGGATTTTTCCTTTGACCCCTTCAAACTGTTATGCTGCACTTTGGAGAGTGGGAACGTCCTCTCCCATGGCACAGGAGGTAAAGGTTATGGCCTGGCAAGCAGTGTGATCACCTCTGGATGTGTCATATGGAAGGTAATATCCAACAAACATATTTTTTTATGACTATCATTCAAATGAATGGTTTTCCTAAATGACTATAACTCATATTAATTCAGGATTGGCTTTCATTTCACTATTCTTTTGCGTATATTCTTGCCCGATTTCTCCAAACTTTCCCTCCCTCCTCAGTTCAAAATTGGCAAGGAAAATAAAGGCAATGAGGGCACATGTGTCGGCGTGTCACGTTGGCCCATTGTGGACTACAACCACCACACCACCACTGACATGTGGCTTTACCGCGCCTATAGTGGAAGCCTGTACCACGGAGGGGAGCATGTCCGCACGCTGCCTTCATTCACGCAGGGCGATACCATCACTTGCATCCTGGACATGGAGGCCCGCAATATCTCTTTTGCCAAAAATGACGAGGTCCGTCTGAGAAGGGTTTCCTTAACTCTGGAACTATAATGGCGATATATTCTACATAGGATTTACTAGTTTTACTTGTGTGGATTTATTTAGAGCATGCACTGCTGTATTATCTAACATAATTCTCATTTTGTTCCTCTGCCAGGAGCCAAAGTTGGCATTTGAAGGTCTAGTTGCTACCGAACTGTACCCGTGTGTCTTGTTCTACAGCAGTAACCCTGGCGAGAAGGTACTTAGAAAGCACTAATATAGAGATACAGCAATAACATTGTATAATATCTGAAATAGGAGAATTTATCTTTTCTTGTGTAATTTTCCAACATGTAGTGTCAGTGTTGCCACTGCTTGGTGAATGTGACGTTTCTTTCCTTGCGACACCTGTGCTCCTCCTCAGGTGGCACTGAGTGACCTCCATTTGCGGGCATTGCCGTACTCCCTGCGGCCTGGGGAGCCTCTGTGTAGCCCTCAGACCACCGTGATGGTGGAAGCTACAGTGCAGCTCCTCCGCAGGCTTTACCTGTGTGACCAGTGGACCCCTCACATCAACCAACACATTCAGATCCATCTGGACCTTATTGCCCCCTTGATGAAAGAGGGTGAGGATTTCCTTTTTCTGAAAAATATAGATCTTTGAGACTACGAGACTCTTAATGCTTGGATGCCTCTTAGAGCAATTGTGTCATTTAAACAACAATCTAGACATTTCAAATCTCATGGCAAGTATCAGAAACATTTGGCTGGATCAGGGCATCTTGGAGCACCAAGGAACAGACTGACTATGATTATAGTGTGATAGGCAATGTTATACTGTAAGTTTGAGATTTCTGATGTTGGACCGCTTTTTCTGTTAGTTCTGAACAATTTATGTAATCCCTCTATAGGCTTTAACTTCAGAGCCTTTGAGGATGATGAGGTGGGAAAAGATAAGGCTTCCAGTAGTGCGGAGGACTTGGTGATGAGTCCTTTGGGTTTGTCAAAGGCCCAGCTGACCATCCTGTGTGCTGAGGTGTGGCCTGTGCTGGCCCTGATCGGAGGGGTGGACACCGGGCTCCGAGCTGGAGGGCAGTGTCGTCACAAGTCTACCAGACGCATGGCTACTCTCCTTGGGGTGGTAAAAGAGAGAGGCTCTCTGGTAAAACTTCAGTGGGAGGAGGCTGATGTCTCTATCAGGTATTAGTTAGATATACATATACAATGTAAATCATGCCTCTCATTAGGGCTGGGTTAAAAAAAACATACCCTGAAACTCTTTATATTCTATTCAACTCTATATTCTATTCGGTTTAAATTTCTTTGTTTGGAGGTTATGCAACAATTTTCCATGTAATAAAACAAAACCCATAGTTCTAAATTAATTGAAATATTTAATTTCTCTATTAGACTTTAGGAGTTTTCCAAGTGAGATATCAATGAAATATATGATATACTAACCATAAAACCTGAATTCTTGTTCACCCAGCGACGCCCCTATCACTACATTGGAACCCTGTTATATCCCTCCTTGTGATGTCACACGCCTTGGAGGGCTCAAAACATCAGTGTTGTTGGATCTTATATATTTAATGGGGATACTGGAAGAACTGGAGGGAAAACAGGTTCAAATCCCAGCTCCCAAGAAATGCTGTGAAGAGGAGTTGGAGAAAAGTCCGGATGGAGACTCTGACTGTGTCATGTCGGACGAGAAACCGGACACATTTGCTGTGGAGATGAGAGCAGTCAAAGTCTCCTACCTTCTCCTTGGAGCTTTGAAATCGTTGGCGATCATTCTTAGCTGCGGAAAGTTCTCCAGTTTGCTGTTGGTGCCTAAGCATGGTGCTACAACCTCGGTCATGAGCCCCCATCCCAGCCCACACCCTGACAGGAAGATGGAAAGCAAAGCCATGGATGATGGTGCTGAGCTGAGGCCGGTGTTGCAGTATGTGGTGCGGAGCATGGTGAAGTGGGCAGTCAGGCCCTGCCCCATCAAACAGAGTGTCTCACTACCTGACCTGGAGAGGGCGCAGGTCATGATTTACCATGGAGCCATCTGCAAACTGCAAGAGGACAAAGGAGCCAGAGATGGCAAAGGTAGGTAGCTATTGACCTGGAGTAAGGATTCTCTGGTTACTAGCAGGGCTCGACAATAGCAGTTGACCATATTCCCCAGGCAGCCAGATTTGGGCCATTGTCAACCATCTTGTGCAGTCTGCTTGCATCCTGGAAGGATGGTTAAAAAAGTGACAATAACTTCAACATCACAGACGGAGTGAGGGCTTGTGTCAGTGCCTTTTTTTCCCCACTTGTTACAAATTCGAACAAAGCATATGTAGCTGCCAAGAGAACAAGTGCCATGACCAGTGTATTTGTCAATGTCTTTTTATATTTATAGACTATCATTTTCACTCAAATTAAAATAATTAATTTGTCAATCTTGGCAACCAAAAGCTGATGCATGGTTGCCAGTTTGGAATCACAATTGTAAAAGTTAGTGTCGGGCCCTATACTAGATGTGTTTTTTTGGTTTGTTTGTTTTTATAATTGCTAAATGTATTACTTGGTGGTGATGGTTATCTTTTCACATCCTCCTCTATCTTACTCTAACAGAGTCGGACCACCACTTGTCTCGGTCAATGTCCAAGTCCTCGAGCTCCGTCTCCCTCTACAGCACAGGCTCAGACGGCACGGCCATCTTTGGACCATCAAACGACGCCTCTGTATCATCATCTACTAATGACCTAGTGTCTTCTCTGTTAACCTCGGTGCAGGCAGATGGGATAAATAACTTCAATCCATTCCTGCCCACCAACCTATTACAGTGAGTACAGCTACATCTGAGTACCGCAATTTTCATTTATAACAGTGGATTTCAGAGTTTGAAACAAAAAAGTCTTGGTGCAGTATTTGGCAATTCTCACGGGTTTACTGAGTGGTACAGTCTTCAATCGAGCAGCAACTTGCGCAAGAACTTAACTATGCATTGATCTTGATTACAAATTAGCATCCTGTTATGAATTCAAATGTGACTTTGCAAGCCTAAAAATGAATGGCGGAGCGTAACTCTCTATGTTGTTGTACTCCTCTTCGCTTCCTTTAGGCAAGTGGTGCTAGCTCAGCTCCCTGCACTCAGTGGTCTCGTCGGTTCTCCCCCTGCGCTGCACCCTTCCTTCCACCTGGCCACCTCTGCTTCCTGCGAGGCCTTCACAGAGCAGCAGACCAGCTTCCTGGAGCCCAGCCCCAGCAGCACGCATGATAGAAGTAGCAGGGGTAAGAACAAGCACGAAACATATCAAGAGGGAAGATGCAGAAAATCAAAATACGTGTGATTGAGTTTATCCAAACTTACTCTGGGTGTACAGTAACTGGTGGACTCACAAATGCTGATATACCATTCAAACCTATTTGTCCAATGTAGGGTCTCCTGTCTAACTCCTATGGGTGGTTGGATGGTGGAAGTTTTGTTTGTATTTTAATGTGGATGTTGTTTTTGTTAACTGCTAGAATGGTCTCGCCTGTTTGTCACTGGTCGGTTACAAGAAATGGGCTTCTCGATCAGACATATCACCCAGGCCATGGAGGCAACAGGTAATGTTTGGAATGTACCCAACGCTATAAATGTAGACTTTATTAATGACCACCTTTCTTTTCTGGAAATGTGATTAATATTAAGAAATAATTTATACTTCAGTATCTCTCAAAAAGGTTTATTTTGGGAGACACTAAAGGCATCTTAAGGGAGGAAAAAAATATCTGGCTCTATATTATAGTCTGGAATTTTTTGGCCAATACATTAACAAGTTTGATATATTCCTTGTTTTCCCTGCATAATATATTCTGAAGAATTAGACATTTAACAGCCTTTTTTGTTACTATCGTTGTTGGAAAAATTTGTTTAGTATCACACTTGAGTATGAATTGCCAAACATCACTTTTGCCAAATATGCTCGCTAATTTCATCAATTGTAATATTTTAATCAAGTAGGTTTATTGGTCTCCACCTCCCTCACTTCAAAATAGCCAGTCAGTTAACATTCATTATTCATATTTCTCACAAACCTTTTTCACCGGGCGTTCTTGATTCTCAGAATTAGTTTGATCATCTGTCACACAGATTTAAATCATCATGTTCTCTCACTTGAAATCCCGCACTATGTTACTCTCCCTCCAGAAGTTGCAACAGAGATGGACTCGCAGACCATTGTGGAGCTGACAAGCTGGATGCTTGAACACCCCCCCACTGAGGAGCAACCAGCAGCTGGATCGCAAACATATGAGGGTTCTACGGACACTGCTTCGCCAGATGGGCCAGAAACGGTGCAGTGTCCTGAGACTCCCACAGCCGACCACAATGAAAGGTCAGGAATTTGTGAGAAATATTTCCATCTGCAGTGTTTGTGGTTTCTAGTTAGCGCAATGTAACGGTATCATGTTCAGTGGTGGCAGAAGTACACAGGCCATTTCCTTCCGTAAAAATACAAATATCCTCACACAAAATAACTAGTAAAATAGTAAAAATGAAAGTACCACATTGACATTTCTACTTCAGTGAAAGTATATAAGTACTTGCTCTTAAATGTACTTATAGTATTAAAAGTAAGTAAGTACTTGTCATATCCAGTGACATAATAGAGTCTGATATAACACAGTCTATAATCCTGCATAAAGGAATACATTTTGCATAAATACTGCTTACATTTTTTTCAGCCCGCTGCCGGGACTTGACCTAGTAGAAAGGGAGAACTTTTTGGATGTGCACCTGACCAGGAACCGGCCTCCTCCAGCAAGACGGCAGCGCTCAGCAATGGGTCAGAGGACCTCGCTCAGAAGAACAGGTCAGACTACCAACATGGAAATCCAACTTGTTGATACAGAACAATACGATTTTACTGGTAACATACTTTCCAATAAATTTGTTTTTAACTGTCAGCACAGCAACTCCTGCAATCTTTTTGATTAATTAGCTCAAGTTATCTAATGCGTCTGGGCACTGATGTCTCCTCTAGACTTGCCGTCACCCAACCAGCTTCCTCAGCTGTACCCTCAAGAACCTGGGGTTTCACTTTGGCCAGAGCAGGTAGATTTCCACCACTTCTCATTGGAGGAGGAGTCGGAGGTGCACTACATGGACGATCCTTACCATGAGGACCACTATGAGGACCTGCTTACCCCTCCCGTTTTTGACCGTGATGCATTCCGCATGGTGGAGGTAATATTGAGTGCTAAGAATTATACTGTATATTCTCCAGATCAACTGGAGAGCACTCAACATGCACCTGTGCATGTATTCTCTACTTTAGATTTCTGGACTGCTTGGCCTGCTTCTGGACTACATTATACAATTGAAATATATATCATATTATACTTTCAAAGTGTTCAAACTATACACTACACACACAATAACTTAATTGGCTTGTTTATTTTCTTCCTGGTCTTCTATGACGATTTCTTTCCCCATGGTATTGACCGAGCTGATTACTCAAAAAACAAAAAACAAAATCAGGGAAATGGGTGTTATTGTGCTTAGCCCGTCATTTACACTTTATTAATTTTCTAATTAATCAGTACATTTTTTGCAAAACTGGGATTAAAATAAGTTTTTACAATTGTCTCTGTTCCGGGCCATATTATCTTCCTCACTCTGATCAACCTAATCTATATTTCTCCAATGTCTGTAGCGTGGAGAGCAACACAGTCAGATGGTGAAGTGTGAGCTGTGTAACACCCACACCCTTGTGTTTAACGCTCACATGCGGCGTGAACACCCAGGCTGTGGGCGGAGCACCGCACGGCGCGGCTACGACAGCACCGGGGCCTATGTGAATATCTGGTTCAGAGGGCAGTGTGGCTCCAGCTACACCTCTTACCTCCTCTGCTACTGGTGCAGGGAGAAATATTTGGAGGCCAACCAACAGGGTTCCAACCATCTGGGTTCCAAACATAATGGGTAAAGTATAAATGGAGCCTATTTCCATGTCACCAATGAACTCCAATAAAGATCAGAGTATGTTTTCAGATAATGACATGAAGCGTGTTACTCAATTCTGTAAAAAAAAAATGTTTTTCTTTCTTTTAGAATGAATGGCTTAACTAATGATTTGATTGGCCAACTTGATAACACTGCTGATGGTAGGTAATTGATCGGTACATTTTATAACTTTTGATATGCTGACAAACCATAATGTATTGTTTTAGGATTTTAGGTCTAATCAGAATCCATTTTCATGTCCCACACAGATGACTGGGAGCTTGGCTACAAAGATGACCGTGATGAAGAAAAGCTGACGGGGCTAGAAGACTTTGGGGTTTTGCTAAGTCCACTGGGGTTGACTGAAAATAAGCTGGTGCCAGACCCAATCACCTTCACCGAGTCGGACCCTCTGGGATCCCTGGTTGTCAGCTCTAGTGACAATATGATTTCTCTGACTCAAATAGGTACTGGGTGATTATTTAATTGGTTCCGATAAATCGATTATAGCAAAACATATCAGCCCAGTATGTTGATCAGATGAGTATCTGGATAAAGAGCATATCTTGTTAACCCCAGTAAAGGGTTATCAAAAAATTTAATGTATGACACTTCATACTTATATTAAACACAAAAAAGATCAAACCCAGTATTAAAACTTCATGTCAATAGAAAAAGCACCCCAACACCTCTGAAAACATCTTGCAGGTGTACATGTAAAGTAAAGTCGTTTCTGTATATATTATATTTCTGTTAAATTGCTTTCTTCTCCAGGAGTCGGCCCTGCTGAGGAGCAAGGCTCTATTAGCCTCGGGGAACAGGCAGCCTCACTGATCGACTCTCAGGACAGACTTAAGGCTCTAAAGCGCATCACCTCCACAGCTCAGATATTTTTGGCTTACAGCATTGTGATGAGAGCTCTGTCTATGACCGCTTCTAGGTATATGTCAACAAAATATTTCCACATAATGGTCTAAATGTGTTTGTATTTGTTGTTGTTCCAAAGTTGTAATTTATTTATTCCCTTTATTTCCATCTCCCAGTGCATCCGTTTGTAACCTTTTCCATCTGCTTGAGGCTTTGGGGCTGGCAGACATCCATATACTGGTGCGGTTAATGTGCCTTGCAGTGGCTGGTAGGGATCACACTCATATGGACATGCAGGGCTTGGGAGCCACCGGCCTGCTGGCAGAACACAGCAGGTCCACCTTCCTCAGCTTCCTCGGCTCAGCCATTGACAGTCTGGTCTCCAACAGTGCCAAAGCCTACAGGGAACTGGTGGACATCTGCAAACATGTAAGAATCCCGAACTCTGAGAAAATGTCAGTGGAACCTACTGTACAGTAGGTCAGGCCTATTCAACTGCCGACCCGGTGCCAAAATGTGGCATGCGCATCAATGTAGATTGGCCTTGCAAACAGGGTAGAAGGTTAGCAATAAAAACAAAAAAAAAATGTCACAAAAATTGGACCATTGGTTCACAACTAAATATGACTAAATGTCTACGAATATAAATAGGTTTTCCCTGTTGTCCCATCGATTGCCGTCACAACCAATTGCTGCTCACTCACTTTCTGCCAAAATACTATAATTTCTTTAATAGTCTGCCATATTACGCAATGTTGACCCAACAGAATATAGTTGAATAGCCCTGCTGGGTTGGACAATGGCAGAGCTGCATCTTTGAAGTGAATTTGACAAATTCAACTGATACGGCCTTGGAAGTCCATGGGCAAATCTGCATTTAGAATGAAAAAGACAATTGTAAAGTAGGATGAGGGAGGAAATGTATTTTTTTTATGACAATGAATAATGGAGGCTAAACGTTTAACTCTGGACTAAGATAGGATTTTATCCAAAAGAGTAATGGCTTTGCGTTAGTAGAAATGTTAGGAGTCCTGGATTTTTTAATTTTTTTCATTTATATCATGTAAATGAAATACCTTGTGATACCCTTCCTAGGATCTGATGGCAGCAGCTACAGGGATGGACAATGTGACAGTGGAGAACTCATCACATCAGAGAACTCATCAGTCCTCTAATCCAATGGCCGGGCTTCAGGAATTCAAGAAGCTACATGGTGACTGTAAAGAATACTCCTCGACATTTGTAGTCACTCAGAGCCTGGTGCATCTTCTAACTGAAAAGGGCACCCACTACCACTACAGCCAAGATAGAGCTGAGCTTGAGGCCAAAGGTGAGAAAAGGACCCACTGCATCAAAAAGATAAATGGTTAACTCTGTTTTGATTATTTTTCTATCATTGGGAGTCAACCCATGCGATTGGCACCAGAATGTGGGGCCGCCAAAGAATGTGGTCGTGATTGTTCCATCATACTATGTATTGCAGCACTGTGTGCCAAGATATTCCAGTCACTGTAATTTTATATTGTCCATACATCTTAATACAGCTTAATACAAACATAACTTGTTGCATCTGTGTTTAAATGGCCCAGATGCAGAAAACACGGGGCTGTCCTCGTCGTCTTCTCTCCCGCCTTCACCCCAGCTAGCAGCCAGAGTCGGCTCCCTAGAAGTGGCCAATGCGCTAGCAGCTTGCATCTTGTCTGCGAGGCTGACCACCAAGCACAAAGAGTGGGCTGCACAGCAGCTGGTCCAGGCTATGGCTGCTGCAGAAAAACACAGTGCCATCCCACCCCAGACCTACAGCGATACAGCCGGGGACCTTCGTAAATGCCCTCTCAAAAGACTAGAGGGACACCATGACAAGGTGATTCTATCTGGACTGGATTCTATAAAGACTGAAGCACAATTGTGTTTATTTTTTTGATAATTTTAATAAACTAATAATTACTTTTTATATTGATTTATTTAATGGGTATCATAGAAAACATCATGCCTATAATATAAGGAATCAGTCAGTCATTGACTAATCAATAAACTTTCCAGAAATGCATATAAAATTTACTGCAGATTGTATACACAACATGTTTCATGATGAATCACAGAAATTTTAACTTATATTACCAAACGCTCACCACAGTTCACACACCCGCAAATTAAACAATGAAATAACATTGTATTCTGCTACGTTAAGGTGTCGAGTTGTTCCTGGAACGAAGACCAGATGTTGCTGTTGACATGGTCTCAGGACAGAACGGCGAAACGGTGGAACGTCAGCCAACAAGCTGTGGAGTTGCAGACCAGTCTCTCCTGCATCGCGAGGTTTACCCCTTATTCTGTAGACTTGTTTATCAAGAAAGGGATTTGCTCTGCATTTCTAAGAACTATATTAGACATGATGATTTCAATTTTAAAATATGTACTTTTTCTTTTGCTAGACGCTATCAACCAGTGGTTCTCAACCATATGATTTAGTCCAAACCTCCATACCTGTCTATATTAAAGTTTGTCATTATTTTCCATTCTCTTATAGTGCTCATGTCTTGTAAATGAAATAATGGTGAAGTTTAACTATTAATGATTTTGCTGGGGACCCCCTGGAACCTCTTTAAGGTTGAGAACATTCAGAATCATTGCTATAAACCATGGTGTTAATTTTCCTATAATCTGACTCTTTGTAGTAAGACAGGTGGAGCTGAGAGCCTTGGTGAAGCAAACCCTGTGTTGCCTGTATACTGGAGTGTAGGAGGCATGTTTGTGGCTGCACCCGAAAACAAAAACATAGCCATCTGGAACTTAAATGGTTTGTCTGTGTGCCATCGATTAAATCTTACAAATCTTCAATTTTACATTTGGCTGTGTAATTTTCTGCTTTTTTAAAATTCCTGTTTTACTTAGGATTTTTTTTTTTTTTTTTTTGATAGAATCCCAATGCCATTTGGAGGTCCAAAAATCAAGGATTACAGCCCTTTGCTGGGAGCAAACATTTAGCCCCTTGTCTCTCAGGCAGAGTGATAACTTACTGGTGGGAAGGCAGGACGGCTCCCTCTGTTGGCTACAGGTCAGAATGCAGGAACTGAAGCTCCATGCAGAAAGCACTGAACTCCTCCACTGCTACAGGAAAGAAGGTGAGAGGAAAACCCCACACTACACAATGAATGATTCAAATTGGTATTGGTTGGTACCCTGCTATATTTCTATAAAACTCTGGTATTTTTAACCTGAACCAAATTTTTTGATTTTTGGGAGTCAATTTTAGTATTCGTTTGAAGCTTTTCTCTCAGTACTTGCTCAATGAAAAATATTCTAATCCAATATTCTAATTCCAATCCAATCCAGCCAATCACAATCATCAGAAAAATTGGGTTTAGTTGAAAAAAATACCACAGTCACATCATTGTAAACCTCCAGTGATCAGGCTTCCTCTTACTCTATTAGGACAGAATCATATAAACGTTTTATCGTATTTAAGTGACTTTTCTCTGATCCCTTGTAGCCCCCCAGTGTGTAGCTTGGCACAGTGTGGACAAGCCTTTCTCTGTCGGATACGCTGATGGGAAAATCCTTGTGGCCATAGCTGGATCGTGTGCGGATGAGCAGCCTGTACTGCTGTCTGTTTTCACTGTAAGGCGACAAAACACACTCCATTTAATTAAAACAGCTAAGTAAATTGCTTTTATTTTAAAAGCATACCAAACTATCAACAAATGGGCCAGACGGTGTGAACACATGCTAGATTTTTCTTTTTATATATATATATATATATATATATGTATATATATATATATAGCTTCAAACGTTTTAACATTACAGTACAACATTACATACAGTACAAGTACAACATACATGTCTCTTTTTTTTACATCATTAAGTCACAACACCCACTTCAATTGTTCTCCCAACACATTCCCATTGGCATCCTCCCACATTGACACAACCTAACATCACATAATATTGTCACATAATACAGTATGTCTCCTCTGGTCCATGTCCTCCACGCATTCAGCTCCTGTACTTGGAGGGAGAAAGAAAAAAAATATAAACAAAAAGCGAGAGAATTTATATAATGAAAAAAATATATATATATATAATAAGGAATATATAATTGTATTTATATTTCCTATTACTGTACCTCTTTTACTTATCTCTGTATTATAGTACCCCATATTTGGTAGCGTTGACTATTTTATCCATAGTGAGATTTTGTTCCATCTTCAGAATTTACACCATTTGTAATTTCCATTGAATTAGAAAGGGTGTTTTCTTTTGTCTTTCTAATTTTATAGTATTTGTTTTTTCACCACTAGTGACGACAACAAAATGATCCATGTTGTTGGGTATCTTATTGTTGTATCGTAATTACGGTCTTGTAGGAGACGCAGGAGGTGTTTGTTTGTTTGATATTTAGTTATAGTTGTTGATGAGGTGTTGATGCTCATCAGGATGGAAGAGGTTACAAAACAATTTCTAGAAAGATAGCAACAGAAGATGGATCATGCAGCAAGACAGCGATCCTAAACACAGTGAGTTTATCAAAAAATGGTTGAAGCCGAAGAAATGTGGCATTTTGGAATGGTCAAGTCCAAGACCTTAATCCATAGAAATGTTGTGGCAGGACCTGAAGTGAGGAGTTCGTACAAGAAAGCCCACTAACATCACTGAGTTGAAGCAGTTGACAACATTTCTCCAAGATGATGTGTGGGAACGATCATACTTTGATGATGTTCGATCATTTTGCTCAGTCAATAAATGAAGAAGTATGTTTTTTGGGTTATTTGTTTTTTATTTGTTGGGTTCTCTTCATCTATTTTTAGGACTTGGATGAAGATTTTCATTGCAGTTTAGCTCAAATGTATCCAGAAGTGTTCACAGACTTTCTAGCCTGTATCATATGCTCATGCCGCCCTTTCTCCCCCCTTTCCTCTTGGACACAGGAGAAGGTGACTTTGCTGAAGTGGGACCCCACAGGGTACCTGCTCCTTTCCATGGGCGGTTCAGACGTGAAGATTTTGGGCGGCTCTGGGAGTGTGTGGGTCATCCTCCATGTCATCCCCCACACCAGCACCGTCACCGTGGCTGAGTGGTGCCCACTCCCAGGCACAGCGCCTAATCCCAGGATCATGATGGCTACGTGAGTGTACTGTACACAATGTTCTTTTTCATAACCAAACATTTTATGCCATTGTTTAAAGCTATCTAGGAGCTTATCCTTACTTAATGACCATTGGTCAACAAGACGTGTTACATGTGTTCCATCACGTGAGGTTCCATCAACAACCTTCTCAAGAAACCGTTCCTATGGAGCAATAGAATATTAATAATTTCAAAGCAATCATTTAAAGTTAAGATATTTCTATAAAAAAAACATCTCTTGTCAAGAAGAGGGTGGGACAATAAGGAATGAGTTGTTTTCAAATGACGTGCACACACATATTCACCAACATAAATAAAAAAAACGTGATTATTTCATCCTGTCTTTCATAATGTCAGACATAAGTGCAATTTCAATTATAGACACTTTTAAACCAAACTAATAACTATAGTTATGTTGAAATCAGAGGAACCTATACTGTGTATTCCAAGCATATATGTTTTATTTATTTATTCGTTTGTCTTGCCATGTTTTATAAGATTTGCAAACACAACAATAGAACAGTGGTAGTGGTAGGATTGGGAAGCACGGAGGGAGGGTGATGGTGGAAGATGCACTTCATCTTAACACGTGTTGACATGTTTGTATGTAGGTGCCTGTATGTTTATTGATCCATATACTGTATGTATGTATGACATTATTGTGATCAATTTGTATCTTTCATGACTTTCCTCCTAAAAAATTTAAAAAATTAAAAAAAAACCTACCTGCAAACTAAACTACTTTCTCTACCAAACAAACAACACTTGTCATTGCCAAAACAGAGGGCAGTCAGGCAAAAAAAAAGTATAACTTTACTGCAGTGAGTCTGCTCCCAGTCAGGCAAGATGGTGAACAGGATGAATTAACCGGCTTGATATGCAAAGTTAACCAGGCTTACAGAAATCACGCTTTGCACATTTCTCCCCTTATTTAAACCTAAACCTTCTTCACTGCCCTCGGCTTTGTGTTGGTTTGTTTTCTGCTGTCCTTTACTGTAGCTTTGTTTTTTATCAAACATGTCTCTTTTATGAAGTAATTTGAAAACCTTTATTGCAATGAAATCTTATACACATACACTTATTTTGTTTTTAGGGGTTGTGAGAATGGGGTTGTGCGTGTATGGACTTTACCACAGGGAGGCACCAATGTGTCATTGCCTAAAATATTGAGCAAATCCTCCTGTCAGAAAGACAGTGCAGGCATCAAGGTCAGTTGAGATGTCTTTTTGCTTTTGCACTTGCACTTTTTCCAGCATCATTCCTACAGCCAATTACGGTATACTTTAAACCAATGATTTGAAATTGTTGTGACTATATGCAATAAATTACATAAATAAATTGTTTAAAATTACTTATTATAAAATTACTGCCATCTCCCCCAGCTTGACAGTTTAAGATGTGTGTCTACACTCAACGGACACATCACGGCTGTGACATCACTGTCATTTTGCCCCAGTGGTATGGCCGTGGCATCGGGGGGAATCGATGGACTGCTCAACATCTGGTCCCTACAGGTAAAAAATCACCATATTGAGTCAGGTGATTTGTAAGGATTATAATGAGGTTTATGAATGTATTTAGTCATTAATGGAAATGTCAAATGGGAATGTTGCTCTTTTAGGATGGTTCAGTCTTACAAACTGTCCCAGGGCTCGGTTCTGTGGTCAGTACTACTTGGATTCCAAATGTCGGAGTTGCTGTCTGCTCATGGAAATCAAAGGTAATTTATCATCATCAATCATCATCATATCAATTATATTGATATATCACCCAGCCCTACTTTGACCTGAAAGTAGATAACTCATCCCAGCCCTCTTTGTAATGTTGCTCCTTGTGCATTTTTCAAACCAAATTCACTTTGAGTTTCTCATTGTTTACTTCTGTTTTGACTATCTTCCCCAGGATGTTCTGTTAATCTGCTGCAGCCCGGCTTGGATCAGTGAAAACCATGTGCTGGCCTCCAGTCGGATGGTGCTTAGAAGTCATGGCATCCAGGGTCTAAATCAGTCCCCTTGCATGGTTGCTTTCCTGGAGAGGCTGACTGTACTGCTTGGGGAGCAATACATCTATGAACAGGTTATTATTGCAGGAACCCTACAAACATCAAGATGTTTGCTGATGCCACAAACCACATCAAGATGTTTGCAGGGTGTGACTAATGGAGGCCCTAAATCACTCCTGTTTTGCCATTGTTAAAATACATACAGTAGGTAATATATTTTCACATAGGTCAATGTAAAAGTCCTAGCGTTCCCAGATACATACAGTGGTGTGAAAAAGTGTTTGCCCCCTTCCTGATTTTTTATTTTTTTGCATGTTTGTCACACTTAAATGTTTCAGATCATCAAACAAATTTAAATATTAGTCAAAGACAACACAAGTAAACATAAAATGCAGTTTTTAAATGAAGGTTTTTATTATTAAGGGAGAAAAAAAATCCAAACCTACATGGCCCTGTGTGAAAAAGTGTTTGCCCCCCCCTGTTAAAACATAACTTAACTGTGGTTTATCACACCTGAGTTCAATTTCTCTAGCCACACCCAGGCCTTATTACTGCCACACCTGTTCTCAATCAAGAAATCACGTAAATAGGACCTGCCTGACAAAGTGAAGTAGACCAAAAGATCCTAACAAAAGCTAGACATCAGGCCGAGATCCAAAGAAATTCAGGAACAAATGAGAAAAAGTAATGGAGATCTATC
>OMKR01073571.1:0-22500 GCA_900302355.1 Cyttopsis rosea
ATTGTCTTCAGGTGAAAGTTATGCTGTTAAAGATGTGACAGAAGGAACAGAGTATGAATTCAGGGTTTTGGCCATAAACGAGTCTGGAGCCGGGGATCCGAGCCTTCCCTCTGAAATGGTGTGCGCCAAGAATCCCAATAGTAAGTTAATTAAAAGCTTCAGTGAGTAATTTCTTATAAATATGAGATCTAATCATTCAAAACAATGTGTGTCTGCATTTTATATTCAAAGTATTTGTTTTTGTCCAGTGAGACCTTGTTTTAAAGACCCGGAGGACTTCATTGTTGTCAGAGCTGGAAATTCCATTCGCGTGAAAATTAATTATGAGGTACACCATGAATTACTTATAGAAAATTTGTTCTGTCCTCGGCTTATTCAAGCCCAAACACTAAACTGATATTTTAAAGGAGAACAGCATATCATGATTTATGGCACCACCTTGCTTAATGCCTCACTACTGAAATGTACAGCTCTGCTGCAAATTCTGACTGTGCTGAAATGCACTCCAATGGGGCAAACACTTTACCTATCCTTTACATACAGTATAGATTTTAGTCTATATTAATGGAATGGTTCACACATCGTTTCAAGTGAATTTTATAATATGTTTCTGAATGACAGAGTTTGCCAGGCCTCACATCAATTTTTAGTTCATCTTCTAACTGTTTTTTTTTCAGGCAGAGCCTCCACCTGAGATAAGTTGGTTAAAGGATGATGAGCCAATCTCACCATGGAGTACAGTCATCAATACAGAAGGAATGTCCCAGCTTGTGATTCCTTCTTCCAATCGTAGTGATTCAGCAATCTATACCATTAAGGCCAAAAACTCTGTCGGTGAGACCAGCTTTGACATCGAGGTCAGAGTCACAGGTAAGGACAAGAAACAAAGAATAGAAAATATATTTTCTTAAATTAAAAAAATACTTTTGTAAAATAACTGACATCCTTGACCAAGTGACAGGCCTACTCTTATTTGCAACATTGGAAGCTATAAGTATGTCAGTGTATGATTTTCAGTGTAGATGCCGAGATGAATGTACCAATGCAATGAAAAATTACCTGATTAGATTCTCTGGTAAATATCTTTCTAAAATAGATGAGGAGATGGGAGTTGAGTAAGTAAAAAATATATAATTTATCGTATTTTAAGCCGTTTCGATCTCTTACGAAGCATGCACAGCCCCACACAGATGAAAAAGAAAGCTTTTGACTCGCAGTGTCTCAAACCTGATCCATGGGATGCATATATATCAGGATTAGGACTGATACTGAGCACATACAGTATATTCACAGTAGTGTTTCGACACCTAAACCCAATACCAGCATAACATGACAGAGTTGCATTGAGTTCTCCTTTCATGTTCTATCTTTGGAACTCAGTGACTGTTTCAAGTTGGATCTGGTTTCATTTAAATAAATCAATTAATAAATATTTTACTGAAAAGAATAAACACTCAAGGTGTTTAAAATCAGAAATCTCTTTTTTGTTTTTGACTGGAAATTTCAGAATGTGTATAGTGCAGTGGCTATTTCAATCCAAAAGTAAACCCCTTGGCCCAGCAGTATTGGGCTTGATTCAACGCACCTTATTTGCAGTTCCACCAATTTCCACTGAATTTAACAAAATTTAACCAAATCTTGCTTTTTCAAACGTAACAAGCCAGTCGTAAAAGCAAAACCAACCAGTGGTGTGTAGGAAATCAATTGTAATTGTGATCAAATGGTGATGGTGTACTTTGAAAATAGTGGTTTCAAAGTTGTTGAAAAACTGTCAAAAAAACTTGCTCCTCACTACCAACTGCTCCAAACTAGGACTCCATTCTCCAGCCATTTGCAAAACAAATTCCCCATGTAGACTATTGAACACCCCCTATTGGTGCGGCATAGCTGGCAATTAATCTATTAGGCTTAATCTCAGATCGAAAAATTGTGTGTTCAAAAAGTGTTCAAAATTCACAATTCAATATCTTAAATAATATTTTAGGACTAGAATGGCTCCTACACTCAGTATTGACAAACCACCCAAGATAAAAAATGTTGTACTTGTCTCTTGTACTTGGTCCATAAAAAGGGTATATATGTATAATCTGCTCATTCATTTAAGGAATTACATTTTTTTTAATCCAGCAATAACAACTCTGCATTTTATTTGTTCCTAGATGAACCGAAAAGCCCTGGGCCAATAGAGCTGGAGCAGACAATCTATGGCAGAGTTGATATTTCCTGGGCCCCCTCTCCAGACCAAGAGCTGGATGATCGCATGTATTATGTGGTCGCTGAACACGACTCCAACACAAGAGTGTGGAAAACTATAGCAGACCGTCTCTTCAGCAACACATACACTGCCAACAATATTCATTCTGGGAGAGAGTATCATTTCCGCGTTTATGCCAAAAATGATATGGGCCTCTCAGATCCATCCAACTCGCCCACATGGGGTTTCAACAACAACAAAGGTGGGTTGTTCCTGTTATGTAGGTCAACTAAGTGTGATCAGAAAGCCATTAACTTCAATTACAGGCAAAATAAAGGTTAGGTGTTATTGCTAGTTCTTTTTAACTTTCAAGACACCATTCACTGAGTGGGGTAACTAGGGTGGCCATTAGCTACAGTAAAATGTAATTGTTGTCCCTGCTCATTTTAACACTTTCTAGTTCAAATGATGTCAAACGAAGTCAGCTCAACAGAGGTCAGCTTTGAGAGACCCCCATCTATCCTGGTGCCATTGAAGGTTCACGCCCCACCTAAAGGCTATCAACTCTATATGACCTGTGCAGTGCGGGGGTGTCCCACACCCAGTGTCACGTGGTACCTGGATAACATTTGTATCAACTTAGATAACAACTACTACATCACCAATTCATTTGGTGTTTGCTCCTTGCAAATTCTAAGAGTCCGGCACAAGGACAGTGGCGAATACAAAGTTGTTGCAGAAAACTCATTTGGCAAGGCAGAGTGCTCCACTAAACTTACAGTTAGAGGTAAGGACTGCATTTATATATTTTATATATAATTAAATGCATAATTTCTTGTTGTATACATTAATTTATTGTTTGTCCCCTGTGATGTCTCCACAGATTGAAGCAGCATGAAGACTTGGCTTTCGGCACAGTTTCTCCAACTGATTTACTATGCTATACAATTTAATTGTGTTCAAACCAACTACATAGTTAGAATGCACACAAACATTAACATTGGTCTAATATGTTTGAATATTTTTCTGCATTCATAAAATCTAATGGCCTCGATCAAATGATGGCTAAGATAAGTATTTGTTTATAATATTCTAAAAAGTGGTTGGCTGGTCATTTTGCTACTTAGCAAAGGTGCTTTGTCGAAACTAGATAACTGCAATAAATGAAATCAAATGAACAAATATCTCCAATTGTCTTTTCTGCATTTAATGACAAACAAGTTGAGTGATGAACAAGTACATATTCAGTGGCCAGCTGACATTGCAGATAGTGATATAGCTTGCTATACAACAATGTTTCAGACTATGTCAAGTATAGTTCCTCCTCCTCATCATCATCATCATCATCCTCATCATCATCATCCAACATTTCACCTGGCAGGTTAATTAAGAACATAGACAATATAGCACAGGATCACAGATGACCTATGCCAGCACACATGACAGTAGCAACATCACACAGACAGTCGCAGCATATACGTAGCAAAGAGGAGGTAGCCAGAGGGCTTGAGAACTAGGGGTGGACAGAGCAGCGGACAAAGGGAAGAAACAGAGAGGGGGCGACGGGGCTGGGTACATCATGCAAAGCATCTGCAGGTACATCATGCAAAGCATCTGTAGGTACTTCATGCAAAGCATCTGCAGGTGTGCACCAGAATGCTCGTAATAGTGTCCCTGAAAATGCTCCTCCTGAAAGGAGGAGCGACCCAGGGGCAAATGTGCTTTGGGGACCTTGAGCAGAATGTGCATGGCGGAGCGAGTGCTGTACGAGGGGGTTGAACGTTGCAGAACGTGTCAGGTAGGGGGGAGTGAGACCTAGGAGTGTTTTGTAAACAATCATTAGCCAGTGGATTTTAAGTCTAGGGATGGCCAGTTTACAGAGGAGTACAATGTGCAGTGATGTGTCCTGTAAGGAGCATTGGTGGCAAAACAGATAGCAGAATGATGAAGGACATCTAATCGATCGAGAGCTCCCTCGCTTGCTGATCTGTAAATGATGTCACCATCGTCAAACAAAGGACCAGGGTAAGCTTGGCAGATGTGGTGAAAGAGGAGCAATTCCTTTACTGGAAGCCAAGCCTGGCCTTGACCTTGGCCTGCAGCTTGGTCAAGTGCTATCCAAACTGTCAATCCAAACACCCAGATATTTATAGGTGTTGACTGACTCGAGCTCTCTGCCATCAGACGACGTGATTGCACCAGTTGGGGAGACATTGTTTCTGCCAAACCACAGGACCTTAGTCTTGCTGATGTTTAAAGACCAGGCCAAGGACAGAGAAGCCCGCCTGAATTCCCCGAAAGCTCTCCTGAAGAGTTTTCAGGAAAGCATCCGGGGAGGGGCCAACAGAGTATAAAACAGTGTCGTCGGCATAGGATAGGGTGGATAGAGGAGTTTCCTACTGAGTGAGCTATTGTTTATGTAGATGGCACAAAGAATAGGGGCTAGGAGCATTGCGGCACTCCTTTGGAGATGATTTGGGGCAGGGGCTGTGATAGCAGATTGTCAGATTTTACAGACTAGTAGTAAAATCCGTACGTCCGGACAGATTACCAAACCAAACCAAACCATTACCAGTTACCAAACCAAGCTACCGTTTGTTTTGTGACACCAATGCTCCTTAACCGCCCCAAAAGCGTTGTGTGGTCTACTGTCTTGAATGCTTTAGCAAGATCAATCAATATGGCAGCACAGCATTGTTTGGAATTAAGGGCATTGGTGGCATCATTAATACTTTAATAGTCGCAGTTACACACCCATAACCTGTACGGAACCCAGATTGCAGACAATATATCAAACACATCCAGAAAACATGTAAGCTGTTTACAAACTAGCCTCTCTAACACTTTTGCAAAACAGGGCAATATAGATATCAGACAGTAGGAGTTGGGATCAGCTTGAGCTCCCCCCGTAAACAGTGGATGCACCGAGGCTGCCTTCCAGGCAGAGGGCACCTCCGCTGATTGGAGGGACAAGTTAAAGAGGTGGTAGATGGGATCAGCAATAAAAGGGACTGCAACCATGTCAAAAATACGGTCCAAGCCATCAGACCCGGCTGGTTTATTGGTATCAAGTTTACTAAGCCCTTCCAAAACCTCGTCCTCAGTAACTTCCTGCAGGGAGAAGCTGTCTAAGAGGGCTGGGGGGCAAGGAGCTGTTGGGTGGAGTCAAACAGGTTCCCAGATTACAAAATGGAGATTCAAGAGCTCAGTCATACGCTCCTTGTCTGTAGCTACAATATCATCAACAACAAGGGACTTAGGCAACTGAGAGGAGGGGGGTTTATTCTCCATGTCTTTCACCGTCTTCCTGAACTTCCTTGGATTAGACCCACAGAGACCTGCAAATAGCCGACCTTGGCTTTACGGATAGCCTGATTGCACTTATTTGTAATTTGTCTGAATGACAGCCAGTCCTCCTGAGAGCCGAGCCCTGCGCCAGGTGGAGTTCTTGAGATGGAGTAACTCTACTAAATCATGGTCAAACCAGTGGCTGCATCTGTTTTTTATCCTCAGTATTTAAGGGGAGCATGCTTATTAACTAATTCACTAAAAAGGTTGTAAAGTTTTTCAGCAACCGTCTATGGGTGATTAGGACTGGCTGTTTAACTGCACCGCCATTACAGACATAGGAAATAAAACAGTGATCACTAAGGTCACTATAGAACACCAGATTTATACCCATCAGGGTTATTTGTGAGGATAACATCATTGAGTGTAGCCTTTTCTGGATATTTGGGGTTATAACGTGTGGGACTGGTGATAATCTGAGAGAGATTAAGAGAGTTCCATTGTTTTCGAACTTGGGCAGGGGTCTTAAGCATGTCCCAATTTAAGTCACCCATCAGCACAAACTCAGACTTGGTGTAGGTGTAAACTCAGACCAGGAGGGAGCTAAGAGCGTAGGGTGCAGGCTGGAGCTGAAGGTGGGCGATAACACCCAGCAACCATCAGAATAGAGCTCTTTGACAGTTTGATGTTTAAAACAAGCAAGTCAAACTGTTTGGGGACAGATTAATTAACAGCAATAGAGCACTCAAGGTGTTCCTTTGTGAAAATAGCTACTCCACTTGATTTAGAAGATCTATCCTGCCAAAAAACATTGTAACCCGCGATGTTAATGTCAGAGTTTAGAACATGCTTTTTTTAACCATGTCTTTGTAATAATCATTACATCAGGATTATGGCTGTGAACCCACACTTTTATCTGATCAATCTTAGGAAATAAGCTTCGAGCATTAACATGGAGAAAACCGAATCCTTAACAAGAACAAAACTCAGAAATTTTTAGATCATTACAACAAAGGTCAGCATGTGTCAACAAAAGTGCATGCACATTACCAGATATAATCAGCAGTATTACAATCTATGCACGGCAGAGAACCGAAAGAGATTTACAGTGTCTCTTTTTGATGACATTTGATTGGACATCAGATGGCAATAAAATCAAGCTGCAGTCCAATTTCATCAGATAACATGAGCAGAGAGTCTGTGTAGCTAAAAGAGAGTCATTGTGGCGAGCGTGAGCGCAAGTAGAGTCTGCCCCACATTCGCTCAAACGCTCAAAGTCAAATTAAGTTTGAAGTTCATACATCACCAAGCTCACGGGAGTTATGGTGAGGAAAGCCCAGAGCGCAAAACAGATGTAGATTGGCCTATGGCTAGCAATTCCTAGGTCACAAGTCAGGTAATGCAGGTAGGTAGGTAAGGTAAAAGCAATGCAGAGTAGGCCAAATGTCAGCAGTGCCCACTCCAGTAGAAAGCAATTTGCACACACCCAAATGCCAGCAGTCCACAGCAATGCTACCCAGCAGGTAAGGGAGAAACAAGATGAGAGAGCTACCTAGCTAGATGGCTAGGCAGAGGAGGATGTTTGAGAGGGGGGACAGTAAGCTGCTAGATGGCTTGCAGGTAGGGGTAGGGGCAGCAGTAGTAGCAGCAGGTATCCAGGCCAACAGGGCCCGAGGCCAGGCTCGATGGTTAGCAGTTGGGGGGGCGGGGGCTACACGGCCTACTCCAGGCCTACACAGCCAAGCTAGATGGCTTAGTAGTTAGGAGAGGCAGAGGTAGAAGTAGTAGCCATAGCAGCATTTCAGTAGCAGCTGAGGTGTTAAGGTACGATTACACCGCCGGTGACGGGGCGCTGCAAAGTGCCATGCATTTCAAACGGAGCTCGGCTTCATCCGGCTGCAGGGGGCAGTGTCGCCGTGAAGCCGTGAGCTCGTCGCCGGTCGGCGCGGCGACAGAATAGGTTGAGCAGAATTCAACCTTATGAAAGCGATGCTGAGAGCCGGGCGTCAGCCAATAGGGGGGAGGATACGCTCTCAATGGCGCTGGTGCTTGGAAAATGGACGCCCGGACCACTACAGAGTTGTTCATGATTAGGCTGTTTTTTAAATTAAAATTGTCCCTTAAACCATCGATAAAATAAGGAACACATCATTTTATGTTTCTCCAGCAAGGACAATTCTTTATTTTAAGGGATGGATGACAAGATTTACCAAATTTTTTTGTTAAGTATTCAGTTTTAGTAAGTAAACCAAAGTGGACCAAAGTCCACACGGCACCATCTATCTGTACCATCATATAATGTATATTAAACATGGAATGCGAGAGAGGTTTGAAATGTCTGAAAAAAACAGCCGGCTGATTTTGAGCCGACACGCCCCAAACGCCAGGTGCACGGAAGAGACGAGAGCCGCTTGGCTTCAGGCTGCAGCCCCGTCGCCGTACGGTGTGACCGGACCATTAGTAGCAGCATTCCGGGCAAACTAGGCCTGAGGTCTGGAGAATCCAAATCATGCAGAAATTCCTCACCAAGTTTTATGACGAGATTGATGTTGTTGCCTCTTTTTTAACTTGTTTTGTATAGAAAATAATGTATATAATATTAGGTGCAGAAATATTAGGTGGATGGAATCCACCAAGTTCTCAGCACAGTGGCAGCCATCTTGGCTCCTGACTAAGCATGTTTCTGCAATACAGAGCTTACAGTACATTACCGTACTCACATATCAGTTTTCCAAACCTTGTGAGCTAAGTGTACATTTTCATTGGTTTTCCAAATATATCCATTTAAGCTCCCTAATAAAATGTCTATCATGGGCTGTAAATTTAGCAACAGTCTTAAAATATCTACAGTACAGATAAACAACCGTAAAAGGAAGATTTTGCAATAAAGAATAGCACCGTTTTGTTATGTTAGACAACTGCAATCACAATGAACACATTTAATCTATCAATTATTTATGTTTTAGATTTTAAATTAAAGAAAATCAAAAAAATATTATATTTACTATATTAAAATGAGCCTAAAAATGCATCTAACACAAGGATACATTTTGCTGAACAGCGCTGGCACAGATTCTCGTGGCATTTCAAATAAGCTTGGATAGACAGTGCTGATCATTGATTACATTGGAATAATTCTTGTAGGTGTTTATGTATATTTCGTGTCTTCCTGGGAATTTTATTACTCTATTTCCTGCCCAAGGTCAGAGGGTAGGTTTGTGTTTGCCTTCCTGTCATGTCTCTTGGCCGTCCCCGCTGTTGTTCCACAACAGTTTCACAGCCATTTACGAGGACAGGGTGACCCGTTGGCACTATTTGAACTGTGTGGGCAGATCATGCCCAGTCAATGCAAAACCACTAATCCCGTAATTGAAAGGAGTACAGCGCACTTCTAGGCAATGTGCAAGCCTCTTTTTATAACATCAATAGCATAGACCAGTATGACTCTCCAAATACCCCATTTGCTTTGGAGAATCCTCTTGCCAGAATCATCACATATACTTATGGGGAATAATTATAACTCCCATAATTCAAATTCAAGCCTGAGCAAGTGTGACCAACCAGGGATTTCTTTACCAAATGAAAAGTCTCATGTTGATTTTTACAGACCCATAAAGAAACTCATTTCGTGATCATGTTACCTGAATCCAACTCTGAAAAGACATTACGTGCTTGTTGTAGGATCATAAATCAGTAGAACCAGCATCCTAACCTGTTCAGTTCCATGATAATGATATATTCTGATTTCATTTGGAGTCATTTGACGTATATCTAAAATGATTGTGGCCATCTAATGAGGAATTACTGAATAATGTGTTCCAAATTCTAAAAAAATAATAATGTGGTATTGGGTGGGAAGGCTTATGTATCTCCTATAGCAAGGTGGTCGGTTTCATGAGGATGGGGTAAGGAAAACCGTCACCCTTGCCTTTGCCAATGCGGTAATAAGGTTTTTTTCCCAGCAGATCTGCGTATTTTATCACCTTACAAAAAGGGGTGTGGGCTTTGACATATCGACCAGTGAGAAGAAGCTCCAAGCTGAAGAGGAAGAGCTGATGTAAGGGCTGATGTAAAGTAAGTCCATTTTTGTTGGTTGTTTTATTTTTATTTGAGTAAAACTTCAGCAAGTTTCACCAATATAATTAATAAACCAATATATTAACAAATTGCTAAACATTCTTTTAGTTCAAATTCTTGCGAAAACAAGACACTGCCGGCATCTGGAAAAAAAAAATCACGATAAATAGGGCCATCTAACACCTCTGGCGGAATTCCTCTACAGCTTTCAGGGTTTTACGGACAATAAGATAAAATAATACAATTAAACACTTTAGCCCTTATATAGTTGAGTCCTCTTGCTTAGGACTAAAAACTTCAAAATATCATTTTCAAGTGTTAAAATAAGAAAATATTTGGATTTATTACAAGAATATGTGTATTTCGGGCCATCGAGATACTTCGGAATTTGAGTTTCTTGGATGTGTGTTATCATTTAAAATGATTTATGTACTGCTGCAATTTCTAGAAGCACTCAATAATATCATTTTACCTCTGCCATCCTTTATTACTCACATTATAAATTTAAATCTGTTCTGGCTGTCAGATAAGGTGTTGATTCTCTCCCTGGCAAAATTATAAACTACTAAAATAATGGTATAGTCCTATTATAAGAAGTTAAGACAGCATGTCAGCTTTTTAATAAGGAATATAATCAATCAAAGTGGCCTATCAGCTGAGCTCCATGAATTTCTTTATTGATGGTTAAACATTAGAGTCTATTTGATACTGAACTTCACTACCTTGATATAACTTTCCGCATGAGTTCTTGTTAAGGTCATTTTGCAGTTTGTCTCTCAAGGCCGTACAGCCCAAGAATGTCTTATTTATTTGGCTTTGTACTCACTAGCATTCATTGTAACTATGGCACTCAAATGATAATCAAAGGCTGTGTAGTGAGTTGGTGTAGCTCTTCAGCTGGAGAATGGAATGATCAAATACCAGGGTTTTAATGAAATTTCAAGTCGTTTTGTATGTATGTAACGGGAACAATTTTCTGCTGTGCCTGCTGTCAAACAAGTTGGCTCCATTTATTTTCATGGTCTATAAAACAAGACAAATGTTGGCCCTTGGTTGTTATTGCCTAGCAGTGCTTAACCTTAAAGTTTGGTTGGAGCCCCCTGGGTAAAACACTACTCCCTCTATTTCTTTAGAGAAAATTGTGTTGTTGTTTCCATTATAATATGACACATTCTCTACTCACTGGAAATAATCTTTATACTTTATACAAGATGTTGAACTAGTTGGTAGCATGCCATCGGCCAATGTGAATCGGATTAGTGAGTTAACGCAAAGACACACTGCCCTCGTCTATGTTTGGATCTACAGCAGTTAAATTTCTGGCGCAGCCACTTGACTCCAGATGCAGTTAGGCAGAGTCAGCCATAAGGTGGGATTTCACATTCCCCACTTTACGGCATGTCTCTGACCGCCTGGTGGGTCACACAGAAAGGGAAGGCATACTCAGGGAGTGATGTCACCCGTCCACCGGGGTGTGACTGTACATGTTAAAAAAAAACAGATGCCCTTTAAGGGGATCTTAAGAGTGTTGCTACGTGTCGGCTATTATGCAAAGCTTGCTTGCCATTCTCTAAAATCAAAATCAAAATGGAACAGTTAACTTATAACCTTGTTTTGAATATGAAACCAGAAAATGAAAAAATCGTGATATTTCTAATCACATATTTATACTTCAATATAATTACATGGATTTCTACCTGGGGACTAATAAATTGTTATCTTAAATATATACTTGCCAGATGAGAGAAAATTGTATATTTTAAGTTGAAGTTGTGATTGAATTGTAATTATTATTTTTATTTTTTACTAAATTTGTTCCCAGGCCTCTCTGGGAAGAGGATTTAATCTCAATGAGACAACCTAATTAACACCATAAATACTGTATATTGCTATTGTTGAGAGCATTATGTGTGACTGACATATAGTCAGTCAGTACACAAATTTTATGTGGCATCCCATCCATCCATATTAATATGATCGACAAATGTTTTTAAAAGTTTTTCTTTTTTGTAGGATATAAGTGATGTTTTGTTAACTTTTCATGTCGATGGCAGTATGTGATAATAATAAAATATCTTCAGAATATATGATGTGTGCTTGTTTTTCAGTCACTAATTTAAACAAATAAATACATATTTGGCCAAGAAGAAAAGACGCTGCGATGAAGTCAGAGGCAAACCCAACCCAAGATGGATTTGGTAAGTTAAAAATAAACTATATTATGAACATATTTAGTGATTTTATCCAGGAAATATATGCTTACAGAAAACAAAGTCCCATTTCAAGCTCCCTAATTGCTACTTGTTTAAAAACAAAAGGAACCACAAAGAAAATGATGTAAAACCTTAACCTCGGGTGGGTGATATGGAACAAATATCATATTACGATTAATTTCAGTCAGGATCACGATCCATGATCTTATCACGATTCTTTTTCATGTTGGTTTTTAAGATTATTTTGCAAGTTACTGAACAGTACAACCAAACTAGAAAGAAAGAAGAAGAACACACCATTTAGGCCAAAGTACCTTTTCCATGAGAATTCTGACATGGTTTGTATTGTACTTGTATTAAAGTATAATCAGAGACTTTTACAAAGTCTATTCACTGTGTTCTTTGAGGTGGCAGTATGTAACATTCTAATAAACATGAAAAGTATAATAGAAATGAACAGAACAGCAAGACATCAATGAGGAAAAGCCAGTTTCAAACAATAACCTAAACTGAGGATTTTGATTATCAGCCATAATGTCGAAACTATCCAAAGTAGATTTACCACAAGCTATGAGAAACTTTGTTTTTTCTGCGATGTCATGGAGAAGTACTACACTACCCACAATCCTAAAGTCTAACAGCAACGTCTTTGATTGGTGGAGCTCGCTGTTACCATGGAAATGCGAGGCATTCGCAATGGATTATGGGATGGGTAGTTCCTTCACTTTGTACACAATTATGTACACAGTCTTGTATTTTTGTATCTTGTATCTATCTTTTTTCCCCGTTTTCCAATTTTTGTTTGGCTCCGAATCAAATCAAGTTTCATGGTCACGATTCATCTGGTAGTTGGTTGGCTTGGTTCCAGGCTTAAAACTCTTTATATCAGGATTTTCTGAAACGTCAATGGAGATGGGAAAATGGGAAATTCACTGAATCGGAGCCGTTCAAAAAGTGGCCGGTCACTGTTGAGCTCTATAAATAGCTTATTGAAAAAAAGGTTAAATAAAATTGTAAACTAACTAACTAAATAACTTTTATGAATTGTTTTAAGTGCAATGTGATTCAGAACGAAAAACAATCAACCAAAGGTGCAATCATATATGTCTGCAGTACTGTATGTCTGAATCCTGACTCTTGAAAACCCAGCAGCTTTAGAACAAATCTGTCACATCTTCACATCTTTGGCATGTGGCAATATTTCCACCAGTGCTGAAGACTCTTTCTGAAGGAGCACTTGTTGCTCGAATGCACAAATACTTTCTGGCTAGTTGGCTAATCCTTGGAAAGTTTCCCTTGTGGACTTTCCACCATTCCAGAGGATCCATCTCACTGTCTGCATTTGGTGTGGACAGGTAGATGGGGATAGAGATGGAGAAGGGGAAGCTCAGACACAGCTCTGGCTTGTATTCCCTCTGTCTTGTCGCTGTCAATGTATTGGGTTTTGAACCTTGGATCGATAAGCGAAGCCACATCCTGCAGGTGAGATCCTGATATTTGGCAGTGAGGTAAGACTGCTTGTCTTCGTTGATTTTGTTAGTTCAGTGTTGTCGTCATTCAGGTTCAAGATGTTGACTTTCAACAGGTGAAGCACTGGCTTTATGTAAGATACACTCACATAGTCCTCACCTGAGAGTGCATCTGTGAAGGGCCTTCTTCACAGACTCCATCAAATGCCTCGTCTTCTTGTCTGCCTTCTGGACCTGAGAAATGGCCTTTTCCTGGTCCAACACCCTCTTAATAATGTTGAGTCTGGAACCCCATCATTTTCGTGACTTTTACCTTACTCAAGTTCCTCTTTTTCTTCCAGCTAAAGGAGAATGCGCTGACCACTTTCTTGCAGATAGATGTGCGATTAACACGAGGGTCTTTGGCACTTTTTTCGAATAAACAAAGAATACGATTTATTAATCAGATTTTACCTAAATGTTTAAATTGTACTATTTTATTGAAAACAGTGATTATTATAAACAATACTATATATTTTTTTCATATAGAAAACATTTTAATATGATAACATAAGTAAATTATATTGTAGACTACTCTCATCACTTCACTGTGTTCTGTGTTCCTACTGTAATTTGTAGTAATTTTATTAATTGTAATCATGAACCAACTCCTTATCTGAATGCGAGTGGTAATATTTTATTTTTGTTTCACTCACCGGTGGCTAGGTGAAGTCTGTGCCCAAAGCACTGCAGATGAGTCCAGCTGTTGAGCTCCAAGGCCCTCACCACGTCGCCCCACTGTCTGTGGTCATGCAGGTCATGTTCTCCTCTTTCAGGCCCCAACGTTCAAGCGCTTCCCTCAGGCCTTGTGCTATGAGCTCCCCCATGTGGTCTTGTGGAAAGTATGTTGTTTGAAGACACCCACTGCACAGCTTCCAGTCGTGAATGGAATGAATGATCAGACTCAAATAAGGTTCTGAAGTGCGGCTCGACCATAAATCACTTGTTGAAAAATTTGAAAGAAATTTGAGAATTTTGTGTTGAATCAGAGTACAGCTGTGGAATGGCCATATTGGGAAAAATATTTTCGGCTGGGTATCTCCTACTGCGGATCAACTATTTTTAGCAGTCCTTTGAAACCCAAGTTTTCCACAGTTTTTATGGGAGTCATATCCTTGGCCAGGTAAAATGTCACTGCATCAGTTACCTCTTTCCAGTGCTTACATGTCGCGTCATACGGAGAGCCTTTCTCAAATGCCTTCGTTAGGGTTGTTTGTTTTGGCCTTGTAGCCTCTGGCTGCGTGGTGGTAGCTGATGCACTCACATGGCATCCCCTCACTGTTCGACTGCCAGCGTACTCTTTCGGGTGCGTTCCTTTGAGGTGGTCAAAAAGGTTTGTCGTGTTGCCGTCCGACGTGCAAACCTTATCTTTGCAATCTTTGCAAATACCTGTTGTTTGCGTCGTCTCGGTTTTGGAAAATCCAAACCGGGTCCGCATTACCGATGTCGAATTCTATTACCAACTCTGCCGCTACGTTGCCAAATAAAAAGGTGGAGGGAAGAAGTCCAAGGCACTACCTACTGTACTGTTTGCTATTATTGGTTTATTGGTGCATGTGGCAGTGGGGAGTGGTTTTGGCGGCATCTGCAGGTGGAGAGAGCCAGCACTGGCAACCGAAAGGGGACACAGCTGCAGGAGATGAGGTAATTAGCAGAGTCTTTAAATGCTGCTGTTTTTGCTCACCGTTCTCTCTCTCTCTCTCCTGACAGCGAGGCCGGGCTCCATTCCTGAGCGTGGCAGAGTGTGCCCACGATTGTGAATTTTCCATTGGTCTGAAAGGGCCAGTTATATTCTTTGTGAAATAAGCGTCCAGCACAGTCTGGTTTCCCGTTGCGCCTGCCTCCTGGTCCATCTCGTCCCCGCAACAGACAGAGACCTGTCACAGTGTGTCTCTAGGGAAGGCGCGTAACGGACTAGCAAATAGTGTCATTTAAGATTTGGCTGAGAAAACAACTTTGGATGCGTGTATGAGCCATAGAACTGCAACTGATGGACTGTGCACTGTAGCACGATGCTCACGATCTCCCTGTCAAGGCAGATCGTGGAGACATTTTAATCGTTCACGATCTATTATCGTCATGTTGCGCACCCCTACCTTAACCTTAAACCTGTAGATTAATGAAAAGAAAATAATTGTATCCAAGAACACGAAGACTTTCAAAAGACTTGAAAACCAAAATACAACAAATTCATAACGCATAATGAAAATTTCAACAGTGACGCTAATTAAACAATGAAGCTAAAATGATCCAACACCAGTCCTAGTACTTATACTAGCCAGCAAGTGTTTAATTTAGGCTAACAACACTTTTTGATTAAGTTGCCATGCACAACAAGGGATTAAACAGTACATTTATATTTTAATCATTCAAATTTGACTGGGTGGTTAATAACATTTATTTTCGCTTTACTTTTAAATGTATAATTTTGTTGCATGAGTGATGACTATTTCTTGTGCCGCAGTGGTCACACTGTTGACTCACAATCATACAACTGAAACCGCATTTCAAATATCCATCTAATCATTAATCCTACAGTACTCAATAGCCCTCAACTTTGCATGTTCACTTGACCGCCTGCCATGACAAGGGCTACCCAACAGAGTGTGAATAGGTAGCTATTCAGTCCCCTTGAAACCCAGAAAATTGAGGGGAAAAAAAGTGCGGGCTCATTGCATGCATTGAGAGTTGTGGTGTAGTTGCAAAACTCTATATTCATAATTTGTGAAAATGTATGTAATGTACTACTTTGACAAATTTACGCTTTGAACATGCTTGTGAGATGTTGAGCGATTGCCAAATTTTTATATGGCATTGGTTTTGTAATACTCCTAATTGTGTAATTAAAACCCTGCCTATATTATTGAGCTTTTTAAACATTGTCTTTATTTTTTATAAATTACTAAAAATACAGTCACCGAGGACACAATCGTGTCCTAAATGTGGTGGTTAGTATCCACTCTACTCTCAACTGATTTCCACCAAATGTCCCTCACTGGCATTTCTCAAACTCATCATCGAGTGTCAGTCGGAAAATGAAGGCTGGAGCTTAGTGGACAGTTTGGCCAAGCTACACCAGATACTGCCACAGCACGACACATATACATTTACGGAGTGCTGTGAGAGAACGCTTCTATTTTAATCACAAAATGGCGCTACACCAGTCACGCAACCTGCAAATAATGAAGCAGCTTGGTTAAATAAACCTTCAAAACATAAGTCCCTAAAGGAAACTAAGTGCATATAATTTGACACTATACGATACTATATGACGACTATAAAGAAACAGTCAAAGGGAGTAGTCATTCTTTTCAACATAGTTTTATCTAAAACTATTTTAACCTGGTCGGGATTCCCTTTCACCATATGGTGGGGGGCAATCTTTGAGTAACTGGAAACATATGCAAAAGGGTAAACATATTTATTTTCAACCCTCTTTCAAAAGAGCATTTGCATCAAACATTATGAATGAAGTCACACATTATTAATGGAAAAAAAAAGTGATTGCATCTGCTTTACCAGCATCATAGCAGGAATACATAATTAGCAGTAACTTATTTTCCACTAGACTGAATTAGATGGCACTTTATTATCCCTGTCCATCATCTCTTTGCTATAATCTTTTGAAATAAAATAATATTTCACTTGTTTAATTCAACTAATTCAAATGAGGAAAACGTAGGCAACTTCTATGCCACCATACCAGCAAATAGACTGAGGTTCCTATATTCCAATGTGTCCTCTGCTATGAATCAGTTGTCCACCACATTAACAGCCAATACAAATAAAGGAATTTTGCATCATTACAATAAATGCTTCTAATACACAAGTTTCATTCCATATTGTGAATTCAATACATAATATTTGCTATTACTATGATATGCAATTCAAAAAGACAATTACCAATGCTGTCTGTTGGGTGTTTAAACTAATGTCATGATAATAAAAAGTAGGATTTTGCTGGGTCCAGACTAAGTTGACTAGCAAATCCAAATGATCCAAAATCAAACAACATCCATGTTGGGTTATAAATGAATTAATGTTTTTACAAAAAGGTTACTAAATACATCCTGACTGCATGCAGATGATAAAACACAAAAAGCATTGGAACCCCTTGAGAGATTATGCAAACAATGTAATTAGATACAGGCCTTCCATAGTTGAGCAGGCTTCTAAAAACTGTCTAAATACAATGAGTCTGAACATTTCATGAGAAGCAGTGTAATAATATGCCAATTAAATTAAATTAAATTATCTGCAACCTTTGAAAATGTGCTTTAGCTAATGTAATCTGGCTGATTATTGTCTTAATCAATAACGAGTATGCTATCATATAGATGCCATAACTGTCCATTAAGATAACACTTAATGAATCAGAAATTATGTTGTTTGGATTTTTGAAGATAAGAGACACGATTCCAATAAATGTTTTGCTTTTCTGTTGTATTCTCATGTTAAGATGTTTAGCAATTTCCTTTTAAACAAATTTAATCATGTTTAGTCCATATCCTTGGATCAGTGTTTAATAGTCATTTTTCCGTTCACTTTGGTGTCTGCCGTCTCTTGTGTGATGTCATGCAACCAGATGATGAGACTGGAGGGGCGTTGGAGCATATCTCAGCTTCTCAAAGTGCATGTTTTGTGCTACTTGTGCTTCTTTAGCGTCACTTCTTTGTTCACAATGAGAAAGTGGCACATGATGAATGGCCTTAAGGTCTCCTTGCCCCCTGATGTGATTCATTTAGATGCAAACTGTCATGAAGCTGTCAAAACATTCAGCACTGGCAGAGCATTACCTTAGACACATTGATGAAGCTTTGTTTTCCATGACACATTCTATCCCTGGTCATTCAAAGACACTTACACTTACACCAAATGTTTTGTAATATATTTTCACATATTATTGATTAGAATCTGATATACTATATACTGATTTATATCCAGTTATGTCATGATTTTTTGCTCTTCGTTGCTTCTTAGAAAGAAAATAAATACTGACCTCTTGTGGAATATTGGCTCAAATACAACCTCAAAAGCTGACTTATTTGATAAACCTGCCTATATATAGATAGGCAAGTTTATCAACTTGCCTATCTCACTACACTGACAAACACAAAATATTTATCATGTTTTTTTGTATTTCTTTTATACTCCGCCTGGTCTTCAAAACCTCACTATTACTAACTAATTTGGAAATATCGATTAACTTTTATTTTCTTTTCACAGTGGCTATCCAGAAAAAGTCCAGAGTTCCTGGGGTTATGATTACTCAGTATGTTGAGCAAGTTCCACTCGGAAAATCAACTCCCGATTTCTTCCGGAAACCGATGCGAGTGAATGTTCAAGAGGGTAAGAGGAGGAAGAAAAAAAAAAGAATCCATAAGAATACTTTGAGGTTATCTGACACTTAATGCAATCATATCACAGTAGCTGTTGCACTTCATTTTTAAGGTAAAAAAGCCATTTTCAAAGCAATGGTCACTGGTGATCCAGCAGTAACTGTGACGTGGACATGCAGTAAATGTGAACTTACCGATTTAATGAAGTATCATACAAGATATGATGAAAGGACTAAGGAGCATATTCTGGAGGTAAGATGAAAGCATGCCACTAACTTTTTCCCTCCTGTTGAGGGAAACAATGAGGAGGATTTTCAGAATCAATTTTACCCTCATTTGTTGCTAATATTTCAACAAAATATTCTCAAAATAGCTTTGGAAAACTTCACAGCACCTGTTATGTTACTTCAGTTGATGAGCCAAATATCGTAATCTAAACATAAATATACATTACTCGTGCAATCAGATACCAAGAGTGAAACCAGACCAAGCTGACACCTACAAATGTTTTGCCACCAATCAATATGGGAGCGCTGTTTGCACATCGACGTTGACTGTAATTGAAGGTGAGCAAAGTTTTTCATTGTTACTTGAACTTTTGTTTCATAAAACACAAGTTTTACTCATACACTCTTTATCAACTATGTTTTCTTTAGCTGGATCAAAGAAAAAGTCCCAGGAAGGTAGGTTTTTAAGGAATGTTATCGACCAATAGATATCAGACCATTCAAACCGCATGAATACGATGACAGTGATTTCCAAATGAATTGGACTTTGGAATTATTTTTAAAAGAAAAGGCATATTTTGCCCTGGGTAGGTCTTGTTGGCCTTACATCCTGCCTGTGGAATAACAATAAATACTGAATTGATTTGTAATTTGCAGATAGCCTGCAGATAGTTTGGCAGCAACATATAAAATGTAATCCCTGCTGGATTCTCTCAGAGAAGCTGATGAACTTTAAACTGTTGAGATTTGACATTTTATAATATTCTCTGGAAAATTGGTCACAATTAGTCCTATTTGTATTCACCAAGATGAGGCAGGTGCACTGACGCTATAGAACATGCAGAGCCGGACAATCACATCACATCACGCAAAGGGTTAAGAGGGAATGTAAACTTGATGATAGAAATGTGAGTCACATTTAAGCGCTGTTATATTTCGTTGCAGGACCACAAGATTTCAGATCGATGCTCAAGAAAACGTAAAAAAAAATTACATATTATTCAAGATCATTTTGAAATTCTGAAAAAGAACATTTAACTCAAGAAAGAGCGCTGCTGTGTATTCACCTCTCTTGTCTGTCTCTATTGAGTGTTATTGCCCCTAGAAAGAAGCAGCTCCCACCAAAGAAAGACGGAGAAATCGATCCTAAGCTCTGGGAACTTCTTCTCAGTGCCCGAAAAAAGGATTATGAGAAAATCTGTTTTGATTTTGGTGTTACTGACTTCCGCTGGATGTTGAAGAGACTTAACCAGATGAAAAAAGAAAGGGTGGAGGAACAGGCAAAGGTATATTACCGATGCAATCTAAAATTGCAGTCCAATTATATTTTTCTTTACAATTGTTAATCCTGTACATTTAAAGTGGAAATAGACAACTTTTCAAGTTTCCCCCTTTGCGTTTCCAAGTGGTATTATCATTCGCGCCGCTGTCGCCAAGACAACCGGACCGTGACCTACGTAATCGGAACCCTCTCAAGTCCCGGAGCTCTCTCCATCCAGTGAAGGCTGGTCCGAGGTTCACTCTTGTTTTTCCTCTGTTTCTATCACTCTCTCTCTTCGCCTTCTTTGCCTCCTCCGTCGACGGGGTTCTTTTTCTCTTGACGGGTGGAGTTTTCACTATCACTTCGGTTGTTCCACCATCCGCCATTTTCGCCATTGGGGATACAGACAAATTTTGCCGGGAGATCGTACTCGGTGGCAGACAGAATTGAGCAGTGAAAGCCAGGTTTATAGGGAACCAGTCTAAACGCCGATGGTGCCACTATTCTAGAGCCATTACACTGTGCAATCAACATTTACTTCAAAATGAGAAGTAAAAGCAAAAAAGTTGGTTATTTCCACTTTAAATCTGAAACCAAAGAATATTTTTAATAATCAGTTACCATGGATATATTTTTTTCGAGTACTCGAGTACGAAACCTTTTATTTTGTAATATGAAAGGAGACACAGGACCGAAATAATCGCGATACTATCAAACACATGCTCGGTGAATGAGGCCAAATTATTGTCTTGTCTCAACCAAGCCATTGTTCTTCTACAGGTTGTGGAGAGACTGGACAATGTTAGACAAATTGAAGTTAAACCAAGTGGGAGAGCTGAGTTTGAGTTAGACATGACACTAATGGATCCAAACTGCACAATAAACCTGTTCAAGGTAAGTTTTAAGTACATTTTGCCTATTTATATTGTGAAATGTAATCACAGTCGATTCTTGCTCTCAGATCTATTCAAGCATTTTGGATTGTTTCTTTTCCATATGTATGAAACCTTTATTCTATACTTTTCACCCAAAAGGATGGCATGAGCGTTCCATATGATTTCGACAAAAATTCAAAACACAGCCTGGAAATAACAGGGACAAAGTATATTTTCAGTATCAAAGATCCTCAGCAAGAGGACGCTGGGTTTTACCAGGTTGATGTTGATGACGCTAATGTTCTCACAACTGATTTCCAAGGTAAAGACCACTACCGTCCATTTTGATTTAAAAAAAAAAAGCATATTACAGTACTTTGGCCAAAGAATGCTTTAATGGAAAATTAATAGGACCTAAAATCTGTTTTCTGCACAACTAAGCACTGCATTTCCCTCCTTAGTCCCTGCAGTGGAGTTTGAAGCTCACATTCAGGATGCAAAGGCCACTGAAAGTGAGGATGCAACCTTTCAGTGCGTCTTGTCTACGCCGCTCAACAGAATTACATGGTCTTCAGAGTCCAACTCACTCGACCATGGAGACAAATATAACATCACTGTCTCAGAGGATAAGCTGATTCACACGTTACAAGTGAAAGATTGCACAATGGCAGATGACGGGGTCTATTTTGCCATCGCCGGCATTGTTTCCAGCAGTGCTACTCTCACAGTGGAAGGTGGGAGTCCTTTACATCACATTTTCGGTCGTGTTATCAATTCAAAAAGAGGCAGAATTAAGATTCACTGTGATATGAAAAAGCACTATACTTTACATCTAATATTTATAATAATATTTATATACAATTTTACTTAAGATTTATTATTTGGTAGATCAAATCACATTTTAAAATGGCAAGGATATTTGTCTCAACAAATACAGCCTAAACTGTGTTCAAACATAAGTTAAATGTTATATTTTAAGCCAATGTTGAGAAAAAAAAATTGCTTTGTTTTTAAATATTAGTCTTAACGGGTATAATAAGAGTACTGCATACCCAATAAACTTGTATTTGTATTTTTAAAAAAACTATTTTTTTTAACAATTTGATGAGGTTTTAATAAATTAATTTACTTTCACTGAATGTATTCCAGCCGATCCAAATGGGAGAATGAGGCGTAAGGCCACTGATCAGGACGGCCTGGACAAAGTAGGGCTGGAAGGGCAGGCAAAGCTGCAGGACAAAGCCAGACGAGCACACGCTGAAGGGGAAGGTTTGGATGCGGCGGCTGGAGCCGGAAGAATGGATGGAGGAGGTGGTTCTGGTGGTATAGCAGATGGTGATGGGACAGGTGGAGCTGGAAGAATGGATGGAGCAGGTGGTTCTGGTGGCAGGGCAGATGGTGATGGGAGAGGTGGAGATGGGACGCATGGAGTAGATGACAATCAAGGAGAAGATGAAAGTGATAAGAAAAGAAAGCGAGTATCAACTGGACCCTTAGTTCCTGATACAGTCATAGGTA
>OMKR01073575.1:0-18823 GCA_900302355.1 Cyttopsis rosea
TCCTGTGTCCTTCTGAGCCTCCCCCTGTCTGTCTGCTGTTTATGAGTGCGTCTCCTTGTTGGGTGGGTGGAAATATTTCTCTCTCTCTCTCTCTCTCTCTCTCTCTCTCTGTGTACACATGCATTTGGGTGAGAGCCAAACAGAGTCCAGACTTGGTAAAGTAATAGGGACAGATTGACCCACAAAATGCAGATCGACTGCACCCACCTTATTCTGTGCATTTGGTGTAAAAAAAAAGAAAAAAAGAGGATTGACTAATGATGCCTTGGTGCGCAGCTCTTATTATTTTGGTGACTAACTGTGTTAATCAGATAAGCTCCACAGCTGGGGTGATGCATATCCAATGAGACTTCTGCTGCCTGTGGTAGCGGCAGGAGGCCGAATGTTCCAGAGCAGGGGTGGGCAAACCTGTGTGCTTTGCTAATTCTTTTTATTTTAAAGGTTTGAAAATTGATTTTCTTCAACTGCATTTTTTTTGTACATTCAAATTATAGCTATAACGCTTTCCAGCAGGAGGCTGTATGTTCTGAGGCCTTTGAGGGTTAATAGCCTCATTCACATATCATGAGATTAATGTCATCTAAAATGTGACAAATATTTGTGGACTCCATCTAAAAGTGGGCTCATATCTGTTTTGAGTTTATTGCCACAACACACAAAATCTATCTATCAAATTGATTGCGGTGCACAATATCATTTTACTGCACAATATCATTTTACTGAACTCTTAATGGATTGCAAAATAATAATCTTGGTCCGTCCATCATTTGAATCGCTATGACAACACTAAAAGTAATTCCATGGATGTGACTACAGTAGGAGCAATGAATTCAACAGCATTATATTTATAGTATACACTTAGTGCATTTGAGTACATTTGAGTTACATTTGAGTAATTATCTTGTAGTCAATACTATTGGATATTTTAAGTAGACCAAATTTTAAGATTGTCTATATAATGTAGCTGAAGGTGACGACACAAAACAAGCAATACATATTAAAAAGGCCAAGCCTTGGTCATCTGTAATTACCATTTCACTAGTATTTTAATAGTATTTCCACTGTTTGTACAACTCGTAATTTGTGCAATGTAATTATCTCAGGCTTTAAATTATTTGCAGAAATCCAAAATATCCAATTTTCCCCAACTTCTTTTTATTTGAAGAATCATCCATAACTTTTGCATCATCTGTCATGGCCAGCAATTACATAGATAATGTAGATGTAGATGTAGATGTTTGTCACGACTCTCTTTGCCAGGACTGTCTTCATTGCAGGGTGTCCATGTTGAAACAGGGCAGTGAATGTAGCACAGTAGTGGATAAAATAAAGGAAAATGACACACATGAAAAAGGAGTTTAACTTTGAAGTAATTACTTCTGACTCACCATTCTGACTCACCATTGCAGCTGCAATGGTGAGTCATTTTAGCCCTATAAAGAGGTCCAATCTGTCAATTAGCGCTTTGATATGTTAGTTTTCCGAGCAACATGATTTAACTAACAGAGCCCAAAACAGGCCAAATGTCTGATGCTCGAATTTAAGGTGCATTGGGTACAATGGTTGCAGGTCTCACCGACAGGTACAGGTAGACATTTAACAGGAAAGTGGATAAATTACAAATATACAAGCTCCAAAATTACCAGAGAATTGAATCGGCATCACTGTGACCCTCAACAAAAACGAAATTAACTAAAGATCTTCACAAAGCTGGTATTTATAGCATGGTTGCCATTTCGACACCGCTTGCATTCAAGGGCAGAGCACAAAGAGGCATAACCTGGACCCTTGAACAATAGGAAAATGTAGTGTGGTCTGACGAGTCACCCGAGAGATAGCAACAGGAGGCCTTCAACCCACAATGTCAATGAGGGATCCATGGTAGTATGGCAAGCCATCTTGTGGGAGTCATTGCTCCAACAGCCAAGGACTATTAGACAACTTTACAAACCAGGGGCACACTATGGTGGAAGCACTGTTCCCTCATGGTGTTCCATACTCCATGATGATAATGCCCCCCCCACACACTAATCAAAATCGAGAGTGGCTTCCTGAACACCAGTATGGAGTCATGCGCCTTCATGGCCTTCCCATGGGAAGGAAGCTTTATGGGAAGTTCTAAAGCGAAGAGTGCTCAGTAGATTCCCACCTCTTTCATCCCTCAAAGAACTGGAGGCTTTTCTTCTTGAAGAATGGTGCAATATCCCACTCCATACAGTTCAGAATGTCTATGACATCATTCCAGATAGGATTGCAGCTGTTCTGAAGACAAAGAGTGGCCCTACTCCTTTTTTAGGTCCTTGATATACAGAAATTGCAATGGTTTCCCTCATTTTGTCCACCCCCTGTGTCCAGGTAACAATTATGACACACACGCCTAGCACCTAGTAGCCTTTTAGTGGGGATCTTCTGTTCACTGCATGGGGATGTTATAGACACCAAGCTCAACACAGCAGGCGCTATTTAAAATATAAACATATTCAGGTCAGTGGCAGATAACAGGATTGCACATGAGGCCTCTGCTAATGTCATCTAAAGGGCATTGGGATAAACATGCCCTTGTCTGTGCAGCAGGAGGGGGGAGTTATAGAGTGTGTGAAGGGGAGGTGGGGACATGGATGGGAGATAGCCGGGCTCTTCCCCCTGGTTACTGTGCATCTGCGGCCTCCTAGTCCGTTCTATACAGCCAACTACGAGGCCTCATTCCTCATATTGTTCTGTACCGTATGAAGGCCAATGCTCTTGTTTGTGAATTTTTTTTGTGCAGCGTGTGTGCTTAGAGACTGCGGTGGTGGTGAAGTTGCCATGACTTTCATTAAAGCGGAGGCCGAATGAAATATGGATGTGCTGGGAGTGAATTAGAGTGATGGAATGGGCCAAATATTGCCTTCCTGGCGCCTCTGCAATGCTATCTTGAGGGGATAGATACCAGCTCTGAGGAAACCAAACCCCTTTCCTGAGATCACTGCATTCATCTGCAGGCCAGATAAGTTTGCCTTCCATGCAATGTTGATGACTGTTGTGCTGTTGAGGATTTGGGTGTCTAAGGACAACCTGAAATCTTCAGGAATTCTGGGAATTCTTAAGATTCCCTTAGCCCTTCCCCATGACGAGATGGCTTTGACCTTAAGAGGACTCTAACAACTTCAGTATTACTTTGATGCGTCCATTATATCTTGTGACATTCAAATATCAATGGTGCTCAAACGGTAATGTGCTTTTAATGATTTTAATGACCAATGAGTCAGTGAGACTGAAAGAGCTACCGTAGATCATTAAATCCTGTGACACCTTTCTTATGTATCACACAGAATACCAATAGTGTACCATGAGCAGAAACGCTCAAGTCCTTGGGTAAAGATGATACATCAAATTCATGAGAGAAATGCTGATAGTAATACATTCTTAAACACTTTTGTCAATAGGCTAGAGTTTGAGAATCAGCAATTATTGTTATAAACAGCTAAATACTCAACTGAATTCAAATTATATACTGTAATTTATGCAGTACTAATGAGGTCATAAGGCCTCAATTGCTAAATTATAATAATCAAATATTGTGCGTGAGTCTAACTGAATTGCATTGCATATCTCAACTGCATTGCTTTAGATAGATGGAAAATTTATTAAATATTTCAGGAAATATCAGTATATATTTTATTAAGGTTGAGTTACAAATTAACCCTTGTATCAACTACTACTAATACTACGACTGCATAATGCATGCAATGTACTGTACAGGCTCAACCTAAAAGGTGGAGGTAAAGAAAGTTTGGGAAGTGAGCAGCCTGAAAACAGCAGCTGGACTGTTATGTTAAGACATGCTCGGCCATTTCTCCAAACAAGTCTTGACCCGATGCAGCTCACACTCTCTACACCATCTCTTCTATCTCCCCTGCTTCTTCAGTCACCTTCCACTGTGTATGCTGTCCAGCACAAGCGGAGCGGGCATCGTCCTACAAAAAAATATAACATTTTCTGTTGCCGATGGGAATTATTTTGGGTCTGAGCATCTAAAATGGACTCAAAAGAGAAAAATAGACAAACCATTTTACAAATAATATGAAACGGAAGTATGCAAATATTTATTTAGTGAGTTTTATTTGCTCTAGCACGCTCAGATCCTGTCCATATCCATGTGGAGTTACTATATGCACCAAAACAATTTGGTTAACATGCAACCTGACAACGGAGACGTTAGGGCTTTAGCCACAGAGTTGTAAATGAAAATTCTGTATCAATGTTAGGAGTTTTTAAATAGTAATAGAAATAGTAGAGTATAAATAGTATTCCGGTGGTGGCTGTGGATTTGGGGCGGGAAGGCAGAAGTGGAAAAAGAAAACTTAATTGAACAAACTAATGAGTAGTTCTTATTTCCATTGGGGATATGCCAGTGAGATTGTTTGACAGTTTATCTGTGATAAATAAATGCTTTAAGAGCTAATTAGCTTCAAGTTCCTCAGGGGAGGAGGGGCTGTTGCGTGTCCAACTGTGTGTGTGTGTGTGTGTTTGAGTGTGTGTGTTTGAGTGTGTGTGTGTGTGTGTGTGTGTGTTCAAAGCCATATCTGCAAGTCAACCGCGGACAACTTTTGCCCCCTTCCTACACACACACTACCAAAAATACACAACCATGTCCCGTAGTTTAACCACACTAATCCACCATCTCATCTGATAATGGATGACTGGTTGAAAGCGTCAAACTAAACACCTCGTACCCCTCGGTGTATTCAATTTCATTTTCATTAGCTCTATAAGTGACGCTGTTTGTAAAATTTCCAAGCCCTGCCAGTTTCGATTGATTCGTAAAACATTTGGAAATATTCAATATGCTACTGTACTTTATGTATCCCTGGCAACCAATAATAAAAAACTAAATTCAATTCATCTTAACTTATATTTTATAAAAAAGAAAAAGAAAAATCTAATAAAGTAGAGTGCTGAGGGGGAAAAAAAAGTTTTTTTAACATGCATGTCCAAATTTAGTACTCAGTTAAAAATTATATACTGAACTTAATTATATGCTTACTCAACTACAAGTATAATAAGTATAATGATGGAATATATGATTCAACCTCCTGACCAATAAGGGCACCTGGAGAATGTCATGGTTTTGCTGCAAGACACAGATGAAAAAATAACTCATTTTCAAACTAAATGCTGTTTCATAGAATAGCATAGAATTTGGAAGAATAGAAACACGATAAAACAGCCTTAGGTTTTTTTCACCATGCAACATTTTTCACCATCGGTCGTCCTATAGTGATATACTATACAGTATATCCTAAGTACCTGCCTATAAACGAGAGTCCGTAGTCCCGTCCCTCTCATATTTCAAGTAAAACGATCATGTAAAACTGCCACCTGCGCTTGGTAATTCACCTATCAGACTATTTAGGGGCCGCTATCTGTGCTCGGCTGCTAGAAGATGTATGGCACACCCTGTTCTGATAAGAGCCTATCAGGGAGCGGGGCTATGAGAGTCAGAGGTCGGTCCTATCTCCCCCCCAGATGAGGCAGGCTTTACATTTGGGTGTTACTGTAGATTCATGAGTCGCTGCTACATTTGTGTCGGCTTTAATTTTACTGAGATTTGTGGTCGCCCGTATGTTTTCTTTTAAATACACTCTCAGTTGGGATTTGATTTTAGTGTCGATCAAATTAATTCAAAGTATGTTCATGGCGGTCATTTTACTGCTAGTTAAGTAATATAATGCGGAATGGGAGACCAACATCCAGACATAGACATAGACAAGAGTCATAAGGTGATATTAAACTTTACACTGAAGAAACTGAACAGAATCTATGAGATGAAACGCTCTTTACAGACACTAGCATCCGTGATAAAGGATCTCTCGGAGACGTTACATATGGCCCCCGAACTGCGGAGTTTCAGAAATTAAAACTTTTCAATTACATTGTAAGACATCCTTTGTATTGCCAAAAATCTGCTTTTTGTTAACCTATTATGCAGATGCCCCCTCGACTTTTATGTCATGGTCAAATATTCGAGAAAAGGATTCTGTATTACTGCACAGTAAAAGTGGGTAAGTAAAGAATGGGAGAATAGAACATGGAGTACAATGTGCGGTGCAAGAATAGAGAGAACATGATAATTATGCTAAATAATGAAGTGTTTCTGACATCTGTCACCCCAGAATTTCATTCTCTCTCAACAAAATGAAGAGAAATAAACAGAGAACGTTCCTCTGTTGTGAAGAAGTGTAATCCTCTTGCCTCCCTGTGCTCTTTTCTTTTCTTCTGACAATGATAATTACAGTTTTTGTTGGACGGCTTTCAAGGATTTATCTCCCTTTTGTATTAATGACTTTCTGAAGCTTTTAAATCCAAAAAGTTTAATTTATTGCTTCTGTATGCTGCTATTGTGAGTTTTCAATTCTCCCTACATTCTGTTTGAAAAACCCTGAATTTCTGACGCGTCATTTCCTCTTGATCTTCTGTCGGGAAAATATTGCTGCTGTTCCGCTTTACTTTACTTTATCTACGATTATATGGATCCCTTGCTATGTTATTGGTTATGTTATTACTGTACACGTTGGGGTTCTCCTGGCATCAAGCTATCTGCTCGACACCAGGTACACTACAGGTCCACACAGCTATTTAATTGGTTTTTAGCACAAAAATAATTTTAAAAGACTCTGAGACGCTGTCGTCACAATTTTGTACCCTCACTTTATATTTACTCTATTTAAAACCCCAAGCCAATGACCAGACTTCGGGATTAAACGCCATTTGAAAAAAAACCTCACAAAGGCATCAAAGTTTAACTAGCCATCTGGATCCGGGATCAAAGAAAAAGCCTCATCACCAAAGCCGTGTTGGACAACCTTTTAAATCATCCTTCATGTTGCAATTTTTAGGACAATGAGTGATTGACAGACCACAAAGTGTATCCCTTCCTTCAAAGCCCAGCCCTTCATATCCAGCCTGGGTTTTAATCTGACCGAGCCACCTGTGAGGCCCGTCAGAACTGGAGCCCGCAGGGGCAGCGCCGGGCCTCATTACTAAGTCCCTGGTTCTGGTCCAGTTCTCTTTCCCCCCGCTCGCTCTCTATCTCTCCGCCACTACAATCCTACCGCACCTTGCAGGCATGCCGCAGAAACGAGAGAGAGCGCCGTCCGCTCTTCCACATCAGTCCACGGCCGCAATTTGTCATTTTTCACATGAGATGAAGCCTTTTATGAAGCGAAATGAGTTTCCCTAAAATGAAGCACCACAAAAGCCCCGTGATTAATTTGCTTGTTAGGCTATTGCAGCTGTCACCTGTGGAAGACATCTGGACAGCAGATTGACTAATGCCAGCAGTGAGGGTGAAACACGGCTGTCTCTCTCCTCCAGCCTACCCTACAGTCAGCCTTTCAAAGGGCTTTTAAAGGCAGCGCTCACTGTAGGAAATGGCCTTTTCTGAGGGGTAATTAATAAGCATTACTTATGATTGACATGGTAATTAGCTGCATTAATGTGGGCATAAGAGGCTTGGAACAGGGAGAGGGCGCCATGCATTCGCAAAGGGGTGGGAAGTAGGTGTAGGAGCTGAGGAATGGGCTCTTAGTGACCTCAATGAAGTCTAATTGGCCTTTCGATTACCACTACTTTTTGACAGGGTTTTTGGTCAAAAAGTACACGCTGAAAGTAACAAGGACAAATTTCACATTTCGGATTATGTGTATGTACAGTATCACGGCAATGTATATCATGAGCACTATGACAATGGCAAGATTAAAATTTAAAACCAGTTTAATTTTCCTATAATTTCCTAGAGCTTTTATTGTCGAATAAATCATCGGAAATATTGAGACTATTTTGTCCTCTTTAAGCAGCAAGTGAGAGGAGACAAGGAATATACAGCCCAGTAGATATAAAATGATAGTTATGTCATGGTAAGTACAGGCTTATGTTTTTAATTATCAAGGACTTAGGGAGTAGCGTTCGTTTATTTATGGTTCTGGGGTTATTAGGAAAATCATCTCATGAGACCGGGGTCTTGTTGGCATAACGGAGGGCCAGGAAAATAGAATAACATCACACGCTACTCACAGGTCTACAATCCTATGGTTTAATTATGCTGTGTTGACTGGTGTTGAATACCCGGGCCTGTTTGGTTAGTCAATGCGGCGACCAATTTCCTCCTTTATACCATCATAAAATTCCTCAGAGGAAGGGAGAGAGAGAGAGAGAGAGCTGTGGAGAGGGAAGAAAAATGAGTTTCACAAATGTAGGACACTGGCCGAGCCTTTCTACAACATATTGCACTATAATGACAGTGAATATCATTGTATAACGGGGCACATTTTCTTTCTCCGAAACATTTTAAAATTGAAGTGCGCAGGCCAATTTGTGTGATAATAAACGTACCTGACAAGAATGAGATTGATCAGAGGGGGCTGCAGCGATGGTCCTAAATGGCTGTACTGTATGTTATGCAGTCTGGCTGTATCCACCAATTAGAAACAAGCAGGTTCATCGATGGAGTAGTGTGCATGTCAGTGTCTTAATGACCAGATGATCAGTGTCTCTCTTACAGTTCATATGGCGGTCGTTTTTGTCTGAATTGGTTTTATTGTACTAGTAGAGAGAGCAAGTTTTTAGGGCATACAATACATAGTCATAGATTTTGTTACAATATATATGTGTGGGTTTCCGTCATATAGATTTTTGAAACCATGTTTGACTATTTTGCAACATATGCCTCAAAGTGTCCAAGGCCTCTCGACCCCCCTGCGATCTCCAGCGTCCTCCCTTTGGGGTCTGGCACCCCAGGTTGGGAATCACTGGCCTATGGGGTACTACAGGGACAGTCTTGACAGTACCTTGAAAACCAAACAGCGATCTAAAGGGGGTTTTGGAGGCATATGGCAATTTAGAGCAATAAGTGTCTTTCTGTTATTGTTCTTGAACCACAAGGTAACATGCAGTGCTATCTACAAGACGCTCAAGGGGTCTGGCAGGATACCAGGTAGTATTCAGCTTTGTCTTGTAATGAAAATGGAAAGCCAGAACCCGAAATACATTAACACTGGACCGATGACGAAGTTCAAGCAGTGATTTAGTTGCATGCTAAAATTAGGTATCAACCTAATAGTCACACATTTTGCATCACCACCTCCTGATCTCTATGGTTCCTTGGTGTGGTGGAAAATCAAATAGGAACTCTTTTTGGGACAGCTAAGGCTCGTCTACTTCCTGTACCTCAGTGGAAAAGCAGCTCTCGAGGTTTTACTCTGGTGGAGCTGTTGTGATGCCTGACCCACTCCATTCTAGCTGTTCTGGTCAGCATGAAGTTCAATCAGGATTTGGGACACTTAGCCATCATATTATCACACTTAACTATAGCAATCCTCATAAGTAATGCATTAGAAGGGGAATCAAGGGCATTGCTCACAGTCTGCATGCACCCAGCTCCTTGGCTAAGCCTCTGAGGCATTCCTGCAGCTCTACCCTTAAAGTCACTTTAGACCAAACTGACAGACTAATATTTCCCCTCCCAGGCACTCAGTGAAATGAGGCCTCCATCTAAGACTTCGCATATTTACATCACCGCCTCGCCACCCTACAGTACCACCTCTCCTCTCACAACCAGAAATACAAACACACCTTGGAATATCACCAAGAAGGTGCTGTTTTTAAGATCAAATGGCCGACCACGTACTTTAAAAAGCAGAATTTCCAGCCTAAACACTTACTCACAAACAAACATTATGCACATGTGCCAACAGACATATACACACACACACTACTGTACAGTGCAATGGCCATTGCAAGGCAATTTCAATAATCCCCAGCATGTAAGTTTAATGGTGAAGGCCCAACAGGAAATGATCTGCAAATGAAACGACGCGGCGGGTTATTACGCACCACTCTGGTGTCAGCCCAAGCCTGGCCGCCATTAATTTTATTGTAACTCATTTCTGCGGCCAGAGTGGAGCAGGATTTAATGTTTCCATTCCCTATTCCTGCTCTGCATGACAAATTGTTTTAATAAACATATACTGGGTCATAATAAAGTAATAATAATCCTTCCAGTCACCTTATATCACTGCAGTTAAATTTTCCCATAAGCCAACAGTGGTTACAATGACAATTACATGGGAGCCAATCCTTAGCAAGGCAAACACAATAGGCAGATTTAATATAGTTTGTAAATATGATTAGTGTGCTGTCGTGTTATTGGAGTCTAGTATTTACATTTCTCTCCGGGCTTTTTCACTATACAGGATCAGCATTAAATAAAGCTTTCCTTCTTTCTCCTTCCTGCTCTCTTTCTTCTCTCAGAATGCCTCCCTCGCTCCCCTTCACAACTTAATGAAAAACACTGTTGACCGTTAATATTCCACGGATCAATCACCATTTTTAATTTTGAGGATAAATGTGCTATTGTGAAATCCTCAATGGTCTCTCCCACCTTTTGTGTGAGTGTATGTGTGTGTGTGTGTGTGTGTGTGTGTGTGTGTGTGTGTGCGTGTGTGTGTGTGTGTATTGAACCATGTATTTGCATAGGTGTAAGGAAGTGTGATTGCATGTGTGTGTGTGAGAGAGAGAGAGAGAGAGTTTGTGTTACTGAACATTCTGGTTTTTTTTTCCTGTATCAGTTGTTTTTATTTTTTCACTTGGAGGAAGAAGGAAGAGAATGTGTTTGTGTAATGGCTCATGGTTATTTGCAGGGGTAATTTCATGCTACATTTCAATTACCGACTAGATTTGTTTTTAGCTCCGCAAGTCATTGCTTCTGACAACTGACACAAGAAATAAATATTTACAGTCAACGCGGTTCTTTCCATTGACTCGGCGCGGGGCTTTCCGGAACCTTTCCAGAGCGTGGAGATTACCTTTGAAAAGACATTAAGACATACGCTATGTTTTAACCCATTCTGCACCTTGAAGAAACAATTAATTTGTTTGTGATAGACCATTTAACTTCTGCCAACAAGGAAATCTGCAGGGAAAATGTCATCTTTGTTTAATAGGTTTGTTTTAGACATTTAGCTTGTGATGAAATTTACTTCTGAGACCGTTTAGGTAACCCCCATCCAAAAAAAAACATTTTGCATACATAGCAATTATTCATCACCCCTTACACACAAAGCTCTACATGCAACCCCTGGTTCCCATTGGTCAGGACATTGCACCAGTATTTTTTACTTCTGTTGAACCCCTGAGATCACGGGGGGATTGGTGTTAAATTATGTATGACCGGTGCATTGCCAGTGTGACATGACAGTCTTCGTTGTAATTGCTGTAAGAAATGAGGAGCAATATTTTTTTCTCCAGAGGTCAATTGGCTGTTCACCAACTCAATTTATTGACTTATTTTCTCAATGCCGCAATGACAATAGACAGGTAAAGGGAATGTGATATCGTGCATTGAAAGACGTCGTTGCCTCACAATGCAACAAAGACAGAATAAGGAGGGCAGAACTGTACATCAATAATATGTAAACCTCTGGACAGGCCTGGGTTTGTGTGATGTGCCTCCCTTGTCTCTGGCTCTTATTGGGAGTGAATGTGATATTGGTATTCTTGGCCGTGTTACAGCAATGGATGCTCCCCTCTAATATAAACCCTGTCTGGAGAAGAAGTGATGTGGCTGATCTTTGGGAGAGACGGCGGCTCTGATGTTGGGAGCCGGAGTCTGGCCTGTGTTGTACAGAGGCCTGTCTGTCACAGCTCAAACCACCACCACTAATTGTTGTCAAGCATCTCCCCGTCCTGCCGGACACCCTGGGTGAAGTAGAAAAACAGGGTGTTGCTCGCTGCTCTTTGGCTATCATTCAATTTGGGGCCTTTTCTCGCTCACCCTTGACTAACCTATAGTGGCCTCAATCATCCCACACACACATACCGCTAACCCAGCCCCAAAAAGCAGCGTGACATGAAAGGGCTTTCATCCATCCCATATCTGCCATTGACAGTTGAATGAAATATTTATTTAAGAAATCTAAAAACATGTATTCATCCTCAACACTACTTTCTGAGACTTCATTGACTTCTGAGGCACCTCTCTGCCGCCAGAGCCTGGCCCTCCAGTGAGTCAATTAGGATGGCTTAAAGGAACGCCTGCATCCCACTTTCTTTAAGTGTCTACTCAGCCCTAATTTTTTTTTTTTTTTTTAATCTCAGGCTTTTCATCCGGATGTACGTCGAAAACATGAAAACAGCAGAGGACAGTTCTTTTTAACCTGCACATGAAACTGAAGTCTGAAGATTGACACGTGGAGATTTTTCGATATAGCCATATTGGGATGCTCCCTCGTTATCCGTGCGGATGGGATTTGAGTCACCTCCACTATAGTCAGATGACTAGTAATCTAATCCAGGCGCATTCTGTAGTGAGATCTGTATAACCCTCTCTATTGGCCTTGATTACCTCGCCTCTCATATAGAATATCTCATCTTATTTGTCCCCCCGGCGTGATCCAATTTTTACTGACTGGGATAATATTTGAGTTGGCATCGGAGGGTTATTCTTCCAGTGATTTTGGCTCTCATCAACATGCTCTTCTAGTGGATGCATGACCTTTAGAAATGAATTCATATTTCCATAATTGTGTTTCATCCTTGTTGCCCAGTGCTGGGTAGGTTCCCATTTTATTGGCTTGTTTTCCCTTCCATGTTTTGTATAAAAATGTCATTTGTGGAAGTATGATTACTATCCCAAGTTATTTTTCATTAGTTTGTCTTCTGCTGTATCTTGGAATATGCAGTGGCTAACCACATTATTCTTCAGAATGCACGCTTAAGGGAATGGAGTGAGATGATATGTTATTTCAAATTGTACTATATTGGATTTCTGAAAAAAAAAAGAGGTGGGAGGAGGTATTCCTGCTGCTAATTTGTAAGTTACTGCTTTCTTAGGAGCCCCCCACTAGCCCCAAAGGTTTTGATGTGGGAATGGCCAAGAATCTGATCTTCGTTCTAACCCTGGCTCTGTTACCAGGATTTGGCAACCTCAGTGTGGAAAAACAGTAAATAGAAAAAAATAATGTTATTTGTCTAAGCATCTTTCTAGAGGTTGGTCTACAGGAGGCAGAGAGCGCTGATCAGAGCAGCCGTGTGATTTGACTGTTAATGATTTGACAAGCTTTAGCTGCATGGAATGTTGTTGTTGTGATGCTGATTTAATGGCATCTTAAGTGATACTGTAGTAATGTAAAATAATGAAATACGGGTTTGTAACCCTCCCGATGAGCAACTAGCCAGGAAATATAGAGATTCCCCATTCCTCACCCAGTGAGCGTGACATCAGTGAAATCCCGTCCATGAAGTTACCTAGTTTTTCCATTAGCTGGAGAATAAACTTAACGCTCCCTATTTAATCTCCGGGACTTTAAATATTACATCTTGACATTCATAAAAAAGAACGAGAGGAGTAGAGGCTTAGAGATCCCTCTCTGAAAGGCGGGCATCAGATGAGAGACCCGGAGACCGTAATGTAACTGTAGAAGGGGGTTTACGGGGGTACTTGAAGTGCTAGAAAAATCATTTCAGCCCCGACCGCGAGACGACCAGTCAGGCCGTCATCTCTCCTTAGTCTTTCCTAGTCTTTCTTTCCAGTCCTACTGTCTTTTGCGTCTCTCTGTCTAACCCTTTAAAATATGGGGCTCTTCATTATCCTCCAGCCAAATTCAACATGGCCCACTTCCTACCCCTCACTGGTGCATAGACGAGGGCCTTCCTTTGTCCGCCTTGAGTCAAACAAGCTGTGCCCCCTTATGCTCTCCAACATGGATGGAATGTTTTCCTGTTAGTTTAAGTCGCTTCTCAACTAATTAATATTTTTGCTTATAGCTGCTGTAGCTCCCACGGGAGGCCCCTTAATTAATCATTTATAAATCTACACAGCCTCCTAGTTTATTAGTCTCTGCCTTTGGCGCTGGCTGACTGCATTGGGAAACCGCAAATGATTAGTTACAGGAATGAAAGCTTTTTTCCCCTCCACTTTCCCTCCCTTGTTTCCAACTGATTAGGGCCTCACACAGAGGTATTTCCATGGTCCCGCTCTGCACTTTAATTCATTCAGAGCACCTGACACATTATTCAATTTCCCTCCTTTTCCGATGCTCTGTCTATTATCTGAATCAGTGTTTTTTTCCCTCTGCGGTATTGACGTGTGGTGATCAGTTTGAACCCACTTACACCCTGGTCAGCACAGAGGCTATGGGATACTTTCATGAAGGAGGAGGTAATTCAGCTGCCCTATGGGATGCTCGACCATGTGGGGTTGGTTTCTTTATAGACAAAGGGAATTCTGGCCATCCTTTTTTGTTTTTTTTGTTGGGGTAAAATCCAATCCGCAATTAATTCCACTGACGCTGAGGACTTTAAGTCATGACACAGTGCTAAAGCCATCTGGCTTTTATTGGAAAGGAGGCAATATTTCCATCAGTTTAACGGAAAAATAAATTCATTAATTCAACTGAAAGCAGCGTGGGAGGTTTTCATAACGTCTTTGCGCTGGAAAAGGGTGAGCGCCGCGTGCAACAGGGTTCCTTCATCCAATTAGACGTCGGTTGGCTGACCATCTTATCATTGCATTTTTACCCTTCTTATCATCAAAGTGGCTGCACTTTACTTTGTCGTAAAGGTAATGCGAGCAATAAACTCTTCCTGGCGAGTTTGACTAATGAAGTTATAAGAGTCACACTGTGACTCTCTGGGTAGGCTGCCGCACATTGGCCATACTGTAGCTTGTTATGGTTCTGATATGTTGACTGTTAGAGTGGATGTTGAGCACCGGGTGATAAAGCAAAATACACAATCGTTTTAAAAGTCATATACCGGCCATTGCCACTAATATGTAGAAGAACCTCGAGGGCCTTTTGATGCATATTCTACAGTATGTGTAATGTGATATCATTTAATACCAAACATTAAACAAAACCTTTCCAGAAAATAGCTGCATTGAGGACGAGAAGCAAGTCCCCATGCAAACTATTCACCAATCCATCAACGGTTCGCCAACCTCCCAGCATTTGCAATTGATCCAAATATGACATGGTTGGTTGATCGGGTGGGCACTCGGCAGCAGAGTTTATCTTGACTCTGTATTGTCGTGAATACATTTGATATTGTGTGTATATTGACGTGTTCAGGGACATGTTCTCAGTGGTTGAATTCGCACATAAAGCTGTGCCTGTTATTGGTTTATCCAAATGCCATGATTGAACACCCAAGGAAACATAACATGATATATCTCTTATCTATAAATATATCTCCTGCAACAAGACTTTTGGGATGAGGGAAAAAATAACAGCCAAAGGAATGTAAAAACAGTAACAGCAAACAGATGACTGAGGCACTTACAGCCTCAGTCGTGGAGGATTATTTGGGTGAATGCACGTTTTCACATGTTGTGTCGCTCAGATTTTAAAGATGACCCAGACAGTAACTTGATACGTAGACATTATTGACCAGAATGAGGCTGTAATTCAGCTTCTGTTTCTGCAGCGCTGACACCTTAAGATATGAATTTATTTTAAGGTTCCGTGGCAGGTTTATGGAAACAAAATAACTTTAATTTATTTTGAATTATTAAATTGTTTCTAAGTGCAAGGCAGCGCTATATGCTCAGGGGGTGCTCTTTTCGACATTTTGATTAGGTCATTTATTTTTCAAACTGAGCAACAAAGGATTTAGCGCACAACTGGAATGGATTACAGCAATAGCCCGTCTCCATGTTACTTTGTTAATCAACTAAATTAAAAGAGTGAAATATTGAAAGCTGTTTACCAACGACCTTGCTTGTTGCCTTGGTGATTTGCGGTAATGAAACTGTTATTACAGTTTGAGCTATTCCATTGTGAAATCGCTACACCACCAAACTACATATGAAAATGTGTTGTCATACTGAGAGCCCATTTTACTACAAATTATAGATATGTGTTTGTGGAGTAAAAAAACTCTGGTTGCAGATCATGCAAATCATACACCCTTCTGAGTAAATGAAGATCCCACTCTGTTGAGTTCTGTTGTATTTGGGTAATTGTTGTATTGTTAGGCCATCGATAATGAGGTTGAGGTGTGAAAAATGTGGTTTCATATCTTTGCGTCATACTCAAACAGACCATAATGCAGAGGTTACACTATTAAGACAGCTCTCTTGCAAAATGTAAAGAAAACAAAAAATTGTGTCAACAAACAGATTATTCGATTCATCATCTGTACAAGAGATTGTTTTTGGGTGCCTTTTGTTCTAAATATGAATGTAAAATGTGAACGTAGCAGATAAATGTTTATGTCTACGTGCATTTCGCCATTGGCCACACGCGCACGGATCGACAGCGTTGGCTTTTTGCAGGTGAAACGGTTGAGATAAAGCAAGCTGGGCCAGTGATTCTCCGGGAGAAGAGAGACAGAGAAACTTTAAAGTGTGGGATTTGCGACATGATGTCCAGAGCCGTTGTCTTAATCTGCTCTGATAGAATCCAGATTTTTCATTTCCCCGCTGAGATAAGAATGGCTGTGATACAGTGCTGAGGCCTCCTCGCATGCATGGTCATCTGTGATACAACGGGAAACAACGGAGACGCAAGGTGACTGAATCGTGATTTTAAAGTTTGGGATGAGGCATCAGAACGTTATATGCGTGAGCTCTGTTTAAAATGAAATAGTTACTGTCTTCTCTTTGAGGATTGTACAGGATGAACCAAGGGACCAGGAGATTGTCTCTCAGTTGAACCTAGCTAGTCCTGTTAAGATAAAGGACCACACCGGTCCTTATATCAGATTGAGTTTTAGCCTGTTTACTAGTCACCACACACATTTTACATCAGGGGCGGACTGACACGTAAAGTCGGCCCTGGCCATAGCGGCCCACCACGAACGGAGGAAGGGGGAGGGGGGTGCGACCATTTCTTCCGTGGGCGGGTGGCCAACTGGCCCAAAAAAGTCAAAAGACAGACCGGCCCTTCTGGTCTGTGTCGGCCCAATTGTCAAGCAGCCCACTGGGAGAACGCCCGGTCCGCCCCTGTTTTACATTCCATTCCATTTTCTTGATGATAGATCACACTTTTTGATTTGATGAAGTCTCTATTATCATAATCATTATCAAAAACATTAAATTAACATAATTTTTATTTCATAACGGCGTCGGCAGACAACGGAGACAAAAATGTATACACATATAACACCCATATCGCAGAGAGAGAGACTGGCTACCAGGCTAAATACAGATTATGAAGACAGAGGGCAGGGATGATGAATCTAGAGCTGAGAGCTTTACAAAGATGATGAGGTGAGGACCTTTACAACATGAGTGAATTGTTGACGGTTAACATTTCTTATTATTATTAGTTGAGCGTAATGGGATATCAATACCCTGCTCAAATGGAACCACACCGTTAATTTATATAACGTGCTAGTACCGCATGAAAATATTGGGACTGCAGGTAGTAGAAAGAAAATCCAGATTCTTCCATTCCAGGCCCTACTCTGTGGAAGCACCAGGCCCATAAGCAAAATCTAAAATTTGCTTTCTGGGGGGAGCTTGGTGTTGAAGCTGAAATAATTTGTTAAACTTGTTATTGTAGTGCACTGACAGATATCCCATAATACAATTCTGTGGAACTCACACTTGTGTAAAATTGGATGTTAGATTGAGCATTACCCCGCTCTGATGAAAAAAATGTCACCCCTTGGTTTATTAAATACTGTAATCACAGATGACTATATATCCTTAGTCCTCCACATCTCTATAATTCAAACTTTACCATATAATATATCAGGATGAGGGATGAATCAATATTTGAGATACTAAATTATGCATTTATAAGGGCTGTAAGCCATTTTGCACAGTGAGAGCCACTACATGTAAAGCAGGGCCCTTTTATAAGACCTTCGGCAGCGTTATGGAGCCATTGTGGACCATTACAGTAGAAAAAGACCATTTTGAAAATGGCTTTCTATCAGTGACCTTGGTGGAAAGAATCACAGATAATCTGCATCTAAACTAATGCCGTTTCTCCTCGCAAGGACAAAGAAATCTGCTTGGGCACCAACACCTCAGAAATAGAGGCATCCTTTCAAAGAGCACTCAGACATACACGTGCGCACACACACACATAGAAAGCCAGACGCCCGGTGTGATGTCAGTGAATGGGAGTGAGGGAAGCAAATCGGCCTCTGACACCAGTGGAAGAAGAGAGCCTAGTAACCTTGTAAAAGACAATCACTGTGGCCGCAAATTAAATAAAACAGCTAATAAAATTACTTGCCATATTGTCAGCTTAATAAGAAGCAGGCATGCTCTGACTTTAGCACTGTTTACCCACCTGACTGCCTTATAACACTGATTTGGCACCTATGTCCAGATTGGACTGGAAAATGACTTGCTAATCTGTTTAGGTATTTGGAGTAATTGGGTCTGGTGCCAGTGAGGGGGATTTCCTTGACTGTTGAAAGTCTCTGCTAGTAGTCCATTCCCAGCTCCTTGGTATAATTACTCTGACAGAGCTGTGGCCACAGGGCCTGTGAGCAGGGCTGCTTTTTAAACTGTAAATTATGAAGGATTAGCATTTATGAATTTTAAATCAGGACTGTGGTAGGAGACTCTAAAGCTGCTTAGTGATTGCAAACGGCAGCGTCTGAACAGGCGCTTCTACACCCCTTACTCTCCAAGCTGTTCACTGTGTGTGTGTGTGTGTGTGTGTGTGTGTGTGTGTGTGTGTGTGTGTGTGTGTGTGTGTGTGTGTGTGTGTGTGTGTGTGTGTGTGTGTGTGTGTGTGTGTGTGTGTCTGTGTGTGTCTGTGTGTGTGTGTGTGTGTGTGCTGTACTGTGTGTCTGTGTGTGTGTGTCTGTGTGTGTAAGTGTG